>PVKA01020089.1:0-40980 GCA_004027165.1 Ctenomys sociabilis | reverse complement strand
AACATCTGCTTTGAAGACAGCAATGTGTAATGTAACAACCACTGTTGATTTTTTTATCATCTTGTGTTTTGAAATTTGGTATGTTTTCTATTGATTATTATTATTATTATTATCTTTAAAAGAAAATAAATGAAAGGTATTAGAGTAGATACAGATAAAAGAATACACAAGCTTAGAAAAATGATGAAACAAAAAATGCCCAATATAGGAAAGAAATAGAAGCCATGACAGAGCTAAACAAAAACCCAAGAGATAAAAACACCATTAAAAGTATATGCAACAGACTAAAAAAGGGAGAGTAGAGGATATCAGATCTTGAAGAATTGTAGCTAGTGCTCACAACAAAATGATATCTTAAAAATAACATAACAAGAGACCATAACTCAAACAGCTACAAGAAGAAGCAAAGAAGAATAAAATGAGATTGATTAGAATCAATAAGAAAGCTGGAGACAGTGAAAATGCCATTAAAAAAAACTCCATAGAAATAAGGGCAAAACTCTTTCCATGCATGCCTAGGAATTTGCATAGAAATAAATGAATTATATAGAACTCCAAACAGCTATGACTCAAACAAAAATGCATCAAGACGTATAATAATCAATATTCAAGAAATTTAGGGTAGGCCAAATAGCTCAGTGGATTAAAGCACCTGCAAGCAGGTGCAAGGGCTGGGGGTTTGACCCCTAGGCCTGCCGTGTTAGCCCCGCCCACGGAGTACACTGAGATGGCCATTGAGACTGGGGATGGTGGCACTGGCCAGTGATTCCAGCTTTTGGGAGGCTGTAAACAGGCAGATCGCAACAAATATAGGAGCACTCTACTATGTAAGACAAGATGAATAGACATGAAAAATCAAATAGGCACTAGCACACATGTAACAGGAAATGCATTACCCCTTTATTACAAGGAGATAGATCTGCTAAACAAGAAGTCAGCAAGGAAATATGAGAACTAAACTGAACCTATGAACTAAATGACTGGGTAGATATTTATAGAATGTTCCACCCAATGTAAGAACACACATTTCCTCAGCCTCACATTGAATACCTCTAAAATAGGCCACATACTAGCTCATGGAACATACCTAAATAAGTACAAATGAACTGAAATTACCCATGGACATATTATCCAACAATACTCTAATGAAATTGGAAATTAATGGCAAATGAAACTGTAAAAACTCCCTAAACACATGGAAATTAAATGATAATCTCCTCAACAATCAAAGGGTTACAGCTGAAATAGAGAAGAAAGTAAGCAATATCTACAATTAAATGAAAGTGCATATACAACATAAAGGAACCCGTGTGACACAATGAAAGCAGTCCAAAGAGAGAAATTTATAGCGCTAAATTCTCATATTAGGAAAACAAAATGAGCACAAATAAAGAACCAAATGTCCATGTCTCAGTCTTCCTTGAAAACAAGAGGAGGCATACAAAGGAAGAAATCATAAAGACCAGGGCAAAAATTAGCACAATGCAGACTAATAAAACAATACAAAGAATTAATGAATCTTAGAGTTGGTTCTTTGAAAGAACAAATAAAATTGATAAACTCTTAGCCAAACTCATAGAAACACAGAAGAAAATGAAGGGAAAGACTCAGTTTTATGCACCGAGGAATTAAAAGGGTGAAATCACTACAGTTCCCATAGAAAGTCAGAAGATCACTAATACCTACTTTAAGTAACTTCGCTATCTTAGAATGGAAAACAGACAAAATGGTGAGATTTTTACATATGTATGAATTACAAAAGCTAAATCAAGAAGTTATAAAAATTTTAAATAACTATATATTAGCTAATAAAATTGAAAATATAATTAAAACTTGCCAACAAAACAAAGCTCAAGTCTTGATGGAATCATGATTGACTTCTACAAAGAAATTTATAGAAGATTTAGAGCCAATACTTACCTAAAATCATTAATGGAATTGAATGGAAAGCAATACTGCCTTGCACATTCCTGGAGGCAAGTATTACCCTGATAACAAAACCAAGAAAGTTCCAATCATAAGATAGACCTAGATACAGAAATCCAAAATAAGATATCAACAAACAGAATATAGCAAATCATCAAGAGGATTATACATCCTGACCAAGTGGGATTCATCCCAGGAATTCAGGGATTGTTCAACATAAATCTATAAATGCAATGTACTACACCAATAGAGTCAAAGATAAAAGCCACATGATCATTTAAATAGATTCAGAAATAGCTTTTAACAAAGTCCAGTACTCATTCATAATAAAAATCATACTGAAAATCTGAATAGATGGTCTTTATTTCAATCTGATAAAGGTCATCTAAGACAAACCACTAGCCAACATTATGCTATATGGACAAAAACTGAAAGCTTTCACTGTAAATTCAGGAGCATGGCAATGATATCCACTACCACCACTCCTATTCAACATAGTTCTGAAAATATTAGCCAGAACAATTAGACAAGAGAAAGAAATAAAGGAAAAAGGACTGGAAAACAATTGAAATTATGATTATTCACAGATATTATTATACCTCACACAGAAGACCCACAAAATTCCACCAAATGACTTCTATATTTAAAAACAAAGTTCAGTAGTATGACTGGAGACAAAATCAACCCTCAAAACTCAATAGCAATCCTGTATACAAACATCAAACTCACTGATAGAGACATTAGGGAATCCACATCCTTCAAAATAACACCCTGAAAAATAAAATACTTAGGAATCAATTTAACAAAGGAAATATATATATATATATATATATATATATATATATATATATATATATATATATATGCATATACATATATATATACGTATATGTATATATATTTAACAGTGTATGTTTCAAAAGATAGTTATATATTTCATACAATATGCACATATATACTTCACAAAATATATGCATAAATTATATATATTCACAAAATATATACATATATATTCACAATCTGCTTTGAAAAGCAGATTGAAGTGATTTCTTAAAATGGAAGCATATCCCTTGCTAATGAATAGGAAAAGCCAACACGATAAAAATTCAGCTGTGAAGCAATCTCAATCAAAACACCATAAGCATAAATCTGTTTGGAACTAGAAGAGACTTAGAACAACAAAAACAATTCTGGGCAATAAAGGTAAGGCAAAAGGCATTGCAATCCTTGAGTCAATATACTACAGAGCTACTATCATAAAATCAGCATGGCCCTGGCCAAAAAAAAAAAAAAAATTAACAACAACAACAAAACAGAGCTAGGGATTAATGGAACAAATAAGAAGACACAGACACAACTACAATTACATTCAACTACCTTATCTTTGACAAAGAGGCCAAACTTGTCTCCTGGATGAAACATAGCCTATTAGATAAATGGTGCTGGTAAAACCAGATTTCCATATGCCAAATACTAAGACCCATGTCTGTTTTCATGCACTAAACTAAAGTTAAGATGGGTAAGATATCTATATATTACAACAGAAATGCTGCTGTGCAGGTTCTACCCACAGATTGCGCTGGCATGGTGACTGACTCTAGACATGGTGGCACGTGTCTACAATCCCATTACCTGGGAGGCTGAAAACAGGAGAATTACTATGAGTCAAGTCTATGTAGTGAGACTGTGTGGGCCCTGTACTAAATACATAAAAGGACCCCAAAATACTGACTTAACTAAAAGAGAAAATAGTTAGAAATTTTGAAGACAGAGGTGTATGAAGAAAGTTTATGGAACAAAACCCAAATTGAACAGGAAATACTTAAAAGAATCAACAACTGGGATCTCATCTATTGAACAGCATTTGCATATGAAAAGAAATCAACAAAGTGAAAAAATGACTCTCAAGTTAGGAATTTTAGTGAATTTTCCTTCAGTCAAAGGACTTCTCTCTAGATCACACAAAGAAATGAAAATAATCAGTCCACCCAAATTGAAAGACCCAATTGAAAAACAGGCATCTGAGATGAATAGGCACTTCTTAGGTGAAGAAATACAAGTGACAAACAAATAGATGAAAAACTATTCAATACCATTGGTCATTTGAGAGATGCAAAGCCAAGCAAAACTGAGATTGTATCTCCGTCCAGAATGAATAGCTTTCATGAAGAAAGCAACATGAGTAATGCAGGGTTATGGGTAAAAAGGAACTCTTCTCCACTGCTAAGTGGGAGGGTAGATTGGTACAACCACTGTGAAAATCTGTGTGGAGATTTCTCAGAAAACTAAGATTAGAAGTCACACTCAACCCAGCTATTTCTCCTTCTGAGTGTTTTCCCAAGAGAATTAAAAACATTTTACAGTGATATTTGTTTATCCATGTTTGTATCAGCATAATTTATAATAACTAAACAACCCCAGAAGTCCATCAACCAAAGAAGGGACAAAATAAATGCAGCAATTTTATATAATGGAGTACTACTGAGCCATAAAGAAGGATAAATTTGAGACTTTCATAGGTAAACAGATGCAATTTAGGACTATATTCATAAATATAATAAGTCAGACTTGCACGTATAGTCAGTATATTGTCTCCCTAGTATAAGAAATTGAAAGAGTAAATAAGACACAAAATGTACAGAAGATTGCCAAATGGAAAGAAACTTTTCAAAAGGAAAGAGAAACTGGGATTAAGGAAATAAAAAAGTCAGAGGAAAGAAAATATAGACAATAAGCAAAATAGTTACACTAATTTATATTTAGTTCATTAAAACACTTTGTGCTTATATTGTTTAAACACCATTTTTAACACATGCAGTTTACAATTAGAACAACCAATTTGAAGATTACAATATGCAACATATTAACCTTTGTTACTTTCCTATTGTCTTGCTTTGAAATCTTGTGTAATTTTTCTTATTTTTTCTCTTTAAAATAAAAAATTAAAAGTATTATATAGATATGTTGCTTTTTTGTATTGCCTTTGAAAGATGTTCTCAGAAATGCTCCTGGAAAAACCACTATCCTGTCTACCATCCATCCTGCATCTCTCCCTCCCTCTCCCTCCCCTCTTCTCTCCCTCCTTACCTCCCTCAATCTCCTTCTCTCCCTCTCTCTCTCTTTCTCTCTTTCTCCTCAACTAGCACACCATGCTTGTTGAAATCAGCATAAATTTCTATTTCTGTTCACTTTTTATATTACTTGTTTTGTCTTTTCTTTAGGTGATCCATTTTTATAAGGCAGAATTGAGATGGTACTTGTCAAATCAATTTTAGGGTCCTTTAATATATTTTATGGAGTGAATAAAATTTTGTGGGATATAGAAGTAAAAGAATGAATGAATGGAAAAGTTTACTGTAGTAATGGAATTCGTGGTTTTCCACAATGTCTTTGTACAAAGGATTTTCACTTGTGCTTTCTGAACCTGTAGAATATTTAGGAATTATGCTTAAAGCACTTCTAAGAACACAGAAATGAAAGAGATGACCATTCTAGGATAGTGGAGGGGAATGTCTTGAAAGGTTTCATTTTATAAATAATCCACCAAATTTAAACTTTATTTGAATGTTTATAACAGAAAACATGCTGTTAGTGGTTACAAATTAGCAATAACCTCTAGCATCTATTAATATTCTGCCAACTTTTGGTTACTAAATTTATCATCAGGAATGAATGTTATTTTCTTTACCATACAGAATTTTTGGTAAAACTTAAACTAATTTTAGAGAAACAGCATACAGAATTATATGCAGTTTTTATGCATATTTGTATAAAAATATAGTATTTCCTTGTACTTATATATTTTATTGGGGGAATTTCAGAATGTGTGTGTGTGTGTGTGTGTGTGTGTGTGTGTGTGTGTGTGTTTGTGCAGGGTCTCACTATGCAGCTCAAACTCATAGTGATCCTCCTGATTTCTGCCACCCTAGTGCTGGGATTACAGGCATGCGCTACCATGCCCAGACTCCATCACTGACTCAGCATACCTGGAGGCAGGGCTGAAGCTGCATTTGTTGCCAGGGATTGAATCCTGGCCCCTGAGCTTACCTAAGGAAGCACTTAGTGCACTGAGCTTTATTGCAAGCCCTGGGAGGAATTTTAAAAATCAGATAGGCATCTACTCTCTTTTTCTAAGCTCTGGGAAACAGAAAGAGACGTTACAGTAATCTATTATTCTCTTTGGAATTCATCTTTGTGTTTTAGCTTTTATATTTGTGTTGCTTTTGATGATTATGGTATCTCTCCTGTCAGGTAATTATTTGTGTTGCTTTTGAAACCAACATCAGGCAAAATGACATAATCATGTATTGGATATTTTATTCAGGTAGAGCTACCAATTATAATGTTCTTATTGATCCTGCCCTAAGCACCTGAATTTATACAGTGCTGGGAGTAAGACTTGTCATTTTCATTCAAAATATTACTAATATTAATTTATGACTCCCAATATTTTTTAAAACTAGGAAGTTAATTAAGGATTTTGGCATTATGGGACTACCTTCATTCCTTTAGTTAAAAAAGGACAACTGATGATAGAAATGTCCATATAAGCATGTAACAGTGAAGGGACATTATTACATGTTCTTTACCCCTGTCTGGTCTCCTTAGTCAGAAAGCAGCTGCAGATCTCTGTGGAAGCAAGCAAAGCTGGACGGCAGCTGGTGAGCACCTGCGGAGTTGTGCTGGTGATTATGGTTCTTGTCCACTCGGATTGGACAAGGCACCTGTTTCTGATTGGTTGTTGCTCATGTTCTACCAGTCATTGAATATTTCCAGTATCACCTATGGGAATGGACAGCTCTGCTATCCTCTTGACATAAGTCTGCTTCACACAGAAATAAAGTTACATTTTTCAGAATTCAAATGAATGCAAGTCTGGTTTGCCTATTTACAAGATAAAGCAAAGGGTCTCCATATGAAGCTCTTGGGGGCTGGGGAGATAGCTCAGTAGAATAAATTCTTTCCTGGCTAGGTAACTAAATTTTAGAATACTTTCAAAGAACACGGAATAAGAAACAAAGCAAGAAAAAAAAAGGAGACAAAGCAAGGTTTTAATTAACTAATTTATGTTAAGTAAGTCAGGTCTGAAATCTGTTCATGCACATTCACTAGAAAATGCATACTGCTAATGATTTTAAAACTCATGATTACAAATGGGTTTTATTATCCCTATTAACTATGAATTTTCATTTTTACACTTTTGAACATATGTAATGGAAGCGGAATCTCATCGCCTCCTCGATTTGCAAGTAGAAATGGAGCATAAATTAGTAAAACTGTATCCTCTCTTTACTTCCAGTCATTGTCAAAAATATGAAACTGGGAAAAACAGAGAGACATGAAGTTTCTACAGACAAGCTGGTGCCACCTTGGAGAATAGTTGAATACTTCACTTCTACCTAATGTCTGACATTCTCTTGAACAAATAAATGAAAAATGGGGCTTCACAACTATAAAATTAAAAAAAAAAAAAAGAAGAAGGCAGGCTGCAAAGGTTTGCTTAGTGCCTACATGCAGCTGGAAATAATCGGGAAGCACAATGCAGTGCAAAAGAGTTTAAAAACCACATGTTCCCAATGATATTTTCATGGTGCTCCAAGCAATTTTCTTCCACAAGTCAAATGGTTTCAAGACCCTCCAGCCGTCAAATTACCTACAAAACATAAATGCCAAAAAAGGTAAACTGCAATACGTTAGAACAAACAACCCGTAACCCTTGAGGAAATTCCTCGTCAAATTGTGAACGGGACACTTCGTGGCAGTAACAGCCTTGGAGCAGCTTTTCCTTCAAACTGCCCACGTCCCCTTGTGGTCTCCCCACCCCCACCCCCGTGAAGAGAATCAGCAGCCCTTAGCAAAGGACCCTGAGCCCCTGAGCACCGCGCTCCCAATCGTCTGCTTCAGCTTATGCTGCGGTGAAGCTGTGAGGCTTAGAACTGAGCCGACCTAAGCACCATCAGGTAAGAGGCTGTGCCTCTTCTGTCACACAGTCCATAAGATCTGAGGACTTCCCTTCCTGTGTTGTGGAACCAAAGACTCGTTCTTTAAAGAAAGTACTGTAATTGCTGTCCTAGAAATGTGTATGGTTTAGTTCATTGATAATGAATAAATTAACTATTATGAACCACCTGAACTACATACAAGAATTCAAAAGTGTGTTTTTTTTTTTGTTTTGTTTTGGCAGAACCGGGGATTGAACTCAGACCCTTGTGCTTGCCAGGGAAGTGCTTATTCCACTGAGATATCTCCCCAGCAGAAGAATTTCAAAGTTTAAAGTCTTGTGTATGACTCATGCTTCTGATTTTTCTCATAATTAATAGTGATAAGGGTTCTTGTTTAATTCTCTAGGGGATGACACCATAAAATTCTGATGCCTAAATTTTTAATCACAAAGTAATATATGGCATGAGATTATTTACTAATAATATTCCAGCCATATATAAGCTTATTAAGTATGTTAGAAACTCTACTTAACGTGGTTCCTGTAAAGAACTTGACATAAATCCTTGCACAAAAAATTCGCTAACATATTTTAAAAGTAATTTATTAGAGATTTATTATTAGCAATATGTAAATATTAATCATTATATTAATATTACCAATAGCAAATATTTGCTAATTATAAATGTGCATTATTACTACTGAATTTATTAATAATGTTTTGTGATTTATTATTAGAGACAGAAATATTATATTTCAGAGACAGTATGAAATAACACATGATCATAAATTTCATTGTTAGATTTTCATTTTCATTTTCTTTAACTTGATTTTTAGTTTTCATTCTTTTTTTTCTTTTGTTCCAGTATTTTGATGAGCACCTGTTTGCAGTACACAATGTTTATGTTCACCATGGGAAGATGGCACAGGTGCAGAACATGTTAATTCTTCCTTTATTTTCTTTTTCTTTGTGGAACTGGGGATTGAACTCAGACCCTTGCACTTGCCAGGCAAGCATTTAGTCTACTGAGCCACTTTCCTGGCCCGCTAATTCTTTTACTAACCCATTTCCATCCCTGCTTCCCTCTCCCTCCGTCTCTAGCCACCTTCACTTCTGCAAAAGTTCTATCTCCCTGTTTTCTACTACAAGTACTACATTTTATTTTTCTTTCATTCACTTATTTTCTGGGTTGCTCATATAAGGTACACAATGAGATATTTCAACTTGTATGTCTAATTTATTATACTTAATATTATAAATCTAGCACAGAGGTTGTTCACTTTTTGGTCTAAGACAAACTAAATTCGCCTTATTGCTCGCTGCCGGCCATTAGTGATACACAAAGTTAGAAAACACTGGGATGCCAACTTTCTCCAGAGAAACCCCCTATCATCAAGAAACAAAACAATACCAAATGCCGGTGAGAGTGACAGGGTAAAAGTAACCCATCTACCTTGGTGCTGGGAATGTCAGCTAGTACTGCAGCACCGCTATGGAAATCAGAATGGAGATTTTTCACGATTTCTGAAAATAGAATTTCCATTTGACATACCTCTTTCCCTTCTAGCTAAAAGTTAGACATCCCATATATCAGTATATGTATCTTCATGTTCATAACAGCACAACTGATAAAAACTAAATATTGGAAGCAGCCTGTAGGTCCATGAACAGGTGAGGAGATAAAGAAAACATAATGTCTAGACAAGATGGAGGGCTACTTGTCCACAAAGAACCTGAGGCATTTTCAGGCCAATGGATGAACACTGAGATTATAATGTTAGGTGAAATAAATCAGACACATGAGCTTAAATATAGAATGGTTTTTCCTTATCTGAGAAACACAAAGAAGAAATAAAGAACAAAGATAGGGCATAGGAGGTAAAGGGATAGATAGTCCTCCAATGCAGAAGAGACTACAATTTGGTACATGGGAGAGAGAGGGGAAGGTGATGAACAAAGAAATAAGATGAGTTATGTACATGTGTCAGTACCACCCAAGCACTGAAAATCTTATATGCCTCAAAGATGAAAAGAAGTACAACTCACATGCACTGCAGGTAAAACGTAGTATAAATATACTCACTTTGGAAAGTGATAGTTTCTGAAGTAAATAGACATGAATCTTTTCATTGAGCCTTTCCTGGGTATCTACTCAAGAAGAAAAGACATGTAACCAAAAAAAAAAAAATCATGTTACATACAGAAAAATAGTTTCCATATTACAAACTGTTGTTCATCCCTATGAAGACCAAGGATCAAAATCTTGAGTCCTTTCCAAATTAAAATAAATAGAGTTTTTTGTGTCAATTCAAGATTGTGATTTAGGACGAATTGGGAGAAAAAAAGGTAACTGATAATAGCAGTGCAAATAATTAAAGGATGCCCAGAAGCAGGGATGGAACAGTTGAAATGTGAGATGATTTCAAAGCTTAGAAGTCTTGCAACTGAATAATCCCTGAATCTCTTTTCCACTAGGTAGGTCATTAATGAAGAATAATTTTTTAGGTTTCTCCTCTTTCCAGAGATTCTGTGATTAAAATAATCACAACCTGTTTTCTTTAGTTTTCCAATGGAGCTGAGATTTTCTCTCCATGACAAAGCTGTTTCTTTGTACTATTGACATTTCACATAAGAATGAATTAGAGCAGGCATCAACAAACTAGACTGAGGGTCAAATTGAGCCTTTGCCTGCTTTTATAAATAGAGTTTTACTGGGAAACAGAATCATTCATTACCACCAGTTATGGAAGCTTTTGTAGAATAGCATAAAAGATTGAGAGGGCATGCCCTGTGAAGCCAGAGATAGTTACTTAACTGTCCCACTTCAGAAAGTTGGTGAATGCTCAAGGAGAGAGAGAGAGAGAGAGAGAGAGAGAGAGAGAGAGAGAGAGAGAGAGAGAGAGAGAGAGGAAGGGAGATTGAGGCCTTAGTAGACAAAGGGATACGGAATTAAAGTTTCATCCTCTATCCACGCAGTGCTCTATTTTCTATAGCTTCTCATTGTACCTTCATGAACAAATAGAGAACATTTATTTGGCTTAATGGCAGGAATGCTCCAGGAAGAATTTAGAAAAACTTAAAAAGTTACCAGAACTCAATAGTTTAGGACATTTTATTGAATCCACACTGTGTTCAAAAATTTCCATTTTTTGAACATTTTTGTAGTAAGTGATAATTTTTTCTCATAAGATTTTTAGAAATCTGAGTAAATCTTATTTTTTATTACTTCCATAGATAGTATTTTAGGATGAATTCAATGATATTTGACAAAACTATTAAACTGATTGAAATTATGTGAGAAAATTCCTTAGTAAAATCAAAAACATTATCTCTCCCTATTTGAATTATGATTCTAAAAGATTGAATGACATGGAGGTTTAATGTTTTACCCCAACTATGGATGAAATTTAGTTCCCTATTCTCTAAGACGTAAAAGAGACGGAAGGCCTTTGAAATAAAAATGAAAAGATTAATTCAGAATCCAATTTAGCTTTGCTACTCAATGACACTAGAAAGTCAATATTCCAATACTTCAGCTATTCAACAGCTAAGAGCATTCCTCTGGAATGACAAAACTAATGACACTGGATTATATGCCAGTTTTATTACTTTATAAATTAAAACTTTGAGTGTCCTAAGTCCTATTCTCCAAACATTTGATATGAAAAAAGACAAGAAAAAAATTTAAGGTTTATTGAAAGCAACTGTCATTACTCAATTATTTGTCCTGTTTTGCATAGCCATATCTGTTAATCTGAGTGACAGATTTGATAAGAAAATATAGAACAGCCATTGTTAATTAGCTATTCTTATTTTGAAAATCTGTAACATATGTATTGTATGTTACTCTGTTTTTGTCTTTGTTTCTGCTTTTGTTTTTATTCTTCAAAATAAAATAAATGTCTTTTATAATAAAAAGTTACTAGAACTGTCTCATAGAAATTAGAGGTTATGTGTAGTTTCTGTGAAATATATGACTAAATATGCACCTGTAATTGCATTTCATTGACTAACCAGTATTTTTCTGTACCTTGGATGCTCCTAGATTATGTTTTTAAATAAAACGATGACAAACAGTGTCACTGGATACCTTGCATCTTTCATGACTGTGTATAGGAGAAATATGGATTCATTTTTCAGATTGCCTTCTTCGTGGTATTATTTCCTACACATATTTAGGCGATATGACTGCCCAGGTGTCAGTGAGATTTCACTCCTTTGCTGTCCAGATAGGAACAATCCATTTTTGTGTGCTTAATTTGTACTAGTATGAAATTGACTTTTAATTAAAAACCAAATTCACTATTGTTGTTAATTATACATTACACACATTTTAATGAATTGATAAATGTTTGCTTTAAATTATGGTGCTTTCTTTCACTCACAGTATATTTCGATGTTTGCATCATTAAAGGAACATTTGCAAATCAAGCAAAAATAATTTAGAATCCTGGACTGAATAAGCATAATTTTTAAAAATCCATTTACTTTCCATAAACAAATATGGTGGGTTCTATGAGTCTTTGGTTAGATGTCTCATTGACCACTCAGACCAAAGGACACACCCACCCATTAAAAGGCCACGGAAAACATTGCCAAGTGGCACATCCCAGCCAGAGTAGACCCAGACATGCCCTAGAAATTATTAAATGGCTTGTCTATTCCTGGTTTTGTGAATGAGCTATTCTGTCTCAGTTCCCTTCCTCTCAAAATAGAGAGTTCCCACACCCATAACGCAGTTACTGGATTGCTGCGTATCACCCTAACAAGCAGATTCCACTCTCTGCCCCTCCCCCTTCTCTACACCTGGGCACTCACCTAACAACAACTTTTACCTGGCTCCTTGGTTCTCAGCTTCTGGCTGTGTCTGACTGATGAACAACACTGACAGGAGAGGAGAAGACAGGAGAAGAGATGGGGTCATTAAGTTTCCTTTCTTGACACTCTTGGTTCCTACAGTGATGGTGCTGTCTGTATTCCTCTCTCTAGGCATGGCCATGGCTCTGGGGTACAGTCCCTTTGTTATGGCCACAGCTCTCATGACATGCAGGTATTGCCTTTCTCATTTTTGTGGTGATAAATGTTTGCTTTAAATTACATTGATGAATTTAAAGCCTAGGGATGGATGGTAGCAGTTGCCTGGTGTTTGCTCCTGGTAATTTCACTCTTCCTCAATGGTTCCCTCACTCTACCTAGCAATTTAAAGATCCATGATCGTTCTTATTGTGGTAGCAAAGTGCCAATGAGTAGGTGAATGAAAACAATAGAACTGTATTTCTTACCATTCTTTGGGTTAGAAATCCAAGATCACAATACCAGCACAGCTAGGACCCTATTTGCATACTGGCAATTTCTTGTGTCACACTTGAAGGAAGAGAAGAAAATAGCTTTGTGGGATCCCTGGCACCATGATGCGAATCATTCATTATCATTCCCTAAGTATTTCCCAAAAGCCACACCTACTAAGTTTATCACAGTGTGGGTAAGGATTTTAACATACATATTTTAAGGGAACAGATACTGAATCTATAACATACAACTTTAATCCCTCTTCATGACAACCTTTTGTGTTACTTTGAATATTTTAGTTATTTAAGACAGTACAAAATAGTATTAAAACAGAAAAATTACAAGTGACACAGAATGAATAAAGAGAACAGTTCCTTCAGGTTAATGTCATATATGATTTAGTGAAGAGGAAAATGTAGAACTACCATGTGCCGCATTGTTTGGCATTAGAAGTCCTCTTTGGTGTTAGAAGTCTTCTTTGGTGCAGGATACTAATCAGCTTTTCTGGATGGTTAACAACCTAAGATCCCAAGTCAACATTTTGGCCCTAGCCTTTCAAGGTCAGCGAAGACTCAGGACACAGGAGAACCTGTACTGCAACATCATGAAACTCAGGTGAGCTCCAAATTTTCTGAACAAGGAGATTATGGAGCCACAGAGGAAAGAGATTGAAGTTCTATAGTGTGCCTGGGGAGAGTCACATGAAGAGAAAACTTTCTCTCAAGCTCTCACAGAGAGCGAACTGGTCAAGCATTGGCCGTGAATCATGCACATGGATGACACAGACAAAGAAACTACAGAATAATGTACAGGACTATAAGATAAACCCTGAAAGGACTTCACTGACCACATAGGAAATGTAAAGTTTATGTGTTGGTATATAAGTCTTGATCTATCTAGGTCTTAACCATCCAGCAGAAAAGTATAAAAATGAAGTATACATTGTGGGGCCATAATATTAAGCTGAGCTGTAAATGGCTATGGCCGACAGTTTCTTTGAATAACTCACTATTGTTGTAGAATGCTGACTGTGTTGGATTGTGGTGTCAAGTTCAAGCACCTAAGTTAGTTGAATGACAATGGAGTGCCCACCTTTGACAGGTGTAGACAAAGGAAGGGGTGTAGAAAGAAAAAATCATGATGTGTATGTATAGACAGTACAGTTGGGATAGATAATGCTGTGCTTCTACATAATTCTATGAGAGGCAAGATCTGCACTAATGGTGCTTGGACAGAATATTATGTAGGCTTCTTATACTACGGTCATCCACTAGGAAAGTAATTATTGAATTTTTGATATAATTCAGGTATAAAAAATAAGATAAGTAAGCAGCTACACTCTTAATTCACTGATAAGTGATATCTGCTAAAATAAAAGCTATAAATATAATATCATGTATGCACCTTGTACAATACCAAAACATTATGAAAACAGTTTGAAATGTATTAATTTATCAAATCCGTATTGTTAAGGTGTCTTGAAACTGTCTGATTCACATTTGTAGTTCAATAAAATTAAATTAAAAAAAAGAAGTCTTCTTTGTGTTAGAAGTCCTCTTTAGCGTTAGAAGTCCTCTTCCTACAGTGTATTTTGAAATCTGCCACTGAGTAATTTTGTTCATTGATATTCACTTGACAATCAATGTATCCATCATTTAATAAGTATTGCTTGATTTGATGTTTCACAGATCCACCAACGATTTATTGTGAGACCTACAACACAAACTAGAAAATTGAACCTGAGAGCAATTGGACAATCAACTGCTGATTGCCATTTGAACTAGGGCCTGCTGGATATTTGTGTCATTCTCTGCTATCTGGTATTAAGATGCTTAGTTTTTGTACAGGGTCTCACCTCGCAGCTCAGACTCCTGGTGATCCTCCTGTTTTCAGCCTCGCCGGCACTGGGCTTACTGGCCTCTGCCACTACCTCCAATCTCAGTGGCTGACTCAGCATTCCCGAGGGAGGATCTGGTGCAGCATGTGGCGCCAGGGATTGAACTCCAGTCCCTGCACTTGCTTGAGCAGATTCTTAGTCCGATGAGCTACCTCGCCGGCCCTTGACACTTGACTTCTATCAGTCTTCTCAGACATGTCTGTGATCCTTTGGAGGTTAAGAATTCGCAACTGGTCATCTCAGTTCGCTTCTATACAAATGTTCACTGCCTCACTTGTATCAGACTAAGAGCATCTCTTTTTCTTTGTGTCTTTTTTTTTAAGAGAATAAAAAATAATTTAAAAAATTAAAAGCAATACAGAATTTCACAAAGCAAAGTGATAGTTCAACAATGGTTACACACTGTTGTCTTCAAATTATTTGTTCAGATTTCCAACATAAGCATGCAAAGTTGGTCAAATATATATAAAAAATTAAAATGACTGACAAAATAATTGAAGCATTAACTGCTCCTTTCAATAGGCCAGCAGATACCAGCAGCAGTACCATTACTATCCAATATATAAACATATACATTTCTTTTCCCCTTCTTTCTTTCTTTCCTCTTTTCCCTCATCCCAATCGTTCCCTCCTTTTGAAAGGCTACTTTCCTTTTCAGTGTCTATTGTACTTTGCAGATTTTATTTACCCTCTCATACTCTTACACTAGGGAGATAAGGATAAAGGTCTGTTTGGAAAGACACCAAGATATAAGACTATAATTTCCTCTGATCTATATGTCAAAGTTACAATCTGAATCCCAACACACAGAGGTGAGTATTGTGCAACATTTTTCAAGCATCATTGCCTAGAAACTAAGTGTGTCTTCTCTAATCCTCTTCAGCTCTTGGTCAGCATTTTCTGCAGAGGATGCATCGTCACAGTTGCATGTACTTGTGTGTTTGTGTGCACACATCCAAGCATAAGCATACATATATAGGGCAATGCTAGCTTTTACTCATACTTTATATAACATAAGAGTTTTTCATTCTTCCATGAGCAGTACTCTTAAAAGTTGACAGCATTTTTACCATTCTGACTCTACTGAAAGTACATGTTGTAACTTAAAATTTAAATTTCAGCAAGCATTCCTTTTTACTGCAGGTAGTATTTGTTTCTTTCCTGCAATTATCAAAACTATCATCTTAATGAATCATGAATAGCTGAGAACCACTAAGAACTTTCTGCAGAAAGTGAATTAGATCTTATTTCAGCATATTCATGATAAACTTAGATAAATTTGAGCTCCCTTTATATTAAAACATGTCTATAATCTTTGGTATAAAGCAAACGCATGCACAAATGTGTACATATATTTATGAAATACATATAGTTAGTGAATAGTTTATTGAGTTATTAAGAATAGTGAGAGAATAACCTTTCCAGTGGAAATACACCACATTCAGTTGCATCTAAATTTTTACCTTTCAAAGACCCTGAGGAAATCATGCTCTGATGAGTGTCAGTATTGAAAGTGATACAAATGTTCAAATGATCACCAAATAATTAATTTTCATTAAAAGCTTTGTTGATCTTTGCCATAAATCAATCTTTTCTTCTACATCAGGGTAGTAAAATTATATATATATATATATATATATATATTTTTTTTTTTTTTTTCCAGCTAGAGGTATATACCAAATGTGATTTGAGTTTCTGACTACCAATGAAAACATGATATGTAAAAACCAACGGAAAAGGGGTAAATACGTGGGTAGTGCAGTATTTGTCGCTATGGTAAGATTATGTAAAAAATATCTAGGGTATATTTTGTACTTATTACATTAATCACCGACCCCACTGCTAAAACTAAATACAGCAAATGGACTTCATCAAACATTGTATCTCCTATTTTTCTTAGTCCCAATTTTACAAAGGGCTGACTTAACCAATCAATATACAATTTGGACATTATTAAGAACATATTCTTCTCATACCACTGAGAAAAGCATTCGAATCTCATGTTCTCATTCCTGAACATTGCCTCTGGCCAGAGCTTTCTTCTTAACAACATAAAAAGTAAAAAATGCAGAAAACAGCGAGTCCCAGAAAATTTAGTTTAAATGCTCAGCATTCCTTTAATCGAAACTGCAGGTAGAATTTCATCTATATTAGTCAGGGTTTTAGAGTAGTAGGTAGTGTGCAGATCTAACTGTCAAATTTTCTGAGTAATTCAATTGGCATGGAATAAATTTAGTTATGTTTTTGATCGCTTGGTATTTCAAGGTTTTTCATTTTTCCATTGTGGAGATGGGCCCAAAGTTGAGAATCATTTAGTTGTGGTGATTTTCCCCTCCTGATAAACGAACCCCCATATCTCCCTCAACAAATCCTGCTTTTAAAATCTACCATAGGTTGGGCTATACATAATGAATGGAATCCTCACATTTATATTCCCCCACCCCAATTTCAAAAGTAAGAGAAAATAAATTAAAAAAACATACAGTTCATGATGATTGGACTACAAGATGGTGCCACGTCACCCCCACTTCCTGCTATTTGCAACCTTTGTAGCTCCCACACATCCTGCCTTGTTAGCCTAGTCAGGCTATAACTATTGGACTGTTATAGTACAATTTATTGCTTTTAATTCTAGCTTACAACAGAATGTGTAAGCAATATCCTGCTTATCTCTTATCCTTTGCTCCCCCCTCTCATCTCTTACTTAAAGTGCCAAGATATCATAGTATATGCAGCTCTAAGGAGAATCCTTACAGCAACACACTGAAACTCCTTTCTCCGGTGAGGACTAAAGCCCTGATGTCAACAACAGGATTGTGCTATTTGAATGTGTGCATGCAGCTATAGATGTCAAACCGTGTTTTTAACTCTTCCCGAAGTTGCCCAGGAAAATGCACCCACCTTGAAATGCTAGTGCGCGTTGAAATACTACAGATAAAGGGTGGAAAGGCAAGAAAAACTCAAAGTGTAAGTAACTTAATGAGCGAGAATAAAAGAGGTGGATAACAGGTGTCTTAGAGACTTTTCTCTCGTTGTTGGGACAAAATACATGACAAAATTAAGGAAGGGTAGATTCGTTTAACTCACAGTTAGTGGAGGTTTCAGTCCTTACTCGGCTGGCTCTAAGGCCGAGTGGCATGTGGAAGAGGGCGGCAGTTCACGATGAGTGGGGGACATGAAAGAGCAAAGGGAGGAGCAGCATCTGACTGTTAGCATGTCTCTCCCTTTCCTTACACTATATTCAGACTATCTGCCCCATGGCAGCTGTAGCACTCATGCCCATAATCCCAGCACTGGATCATAAACTAATCACAAACTTCAGAAGCTCCACCATGACTACATGAGGCTCTGGGGGGATAACTAGACACAACCATAATAATAGAAAGCAGTGAAGTGGACATTGTGGGGGTGGAAAGGATATATTTGAATAGGAGGAGATGGGGGAGAATGAGAGGAAGGAGCAATAAAATGACAGTAATATGTATATGGACTAGTTCCCTCAAGATGGTTGTATTGGGTATCACAAGCATATGTTAAAAGGAAGTAAAGAGAATGAATTTTCAGTCCAATTTGAAGGTTGGGATAAGGACAGTTCAAGCTGAAATTGAAAGCTTGACAAGGTCTCATCATAGAGCTTTATGTGATGCCACCTAAAGAAGCTACACCCAACCCCTCAGTATGAGAGCCTGTAAGAGAGTGTTTGGAATAGTTTCAGTCGGCTAATAATAGGGTGCATTGTTAAACTAACACATGCATCTGCAATGCCTAAGCAACGTGTACATCTACAATGAGAAAGACATTATTAGGAGAGCAGGTACCAGGCACCAGATAGAGAAATTAACAGAAATGTGAACATTAATTAGCTGTCTGCACAAGGAGCTGCCAGTCAGGATCAGTCAGTTCATGTCACAGTCCCTCACAGAAGCTGGTGAATGAATGTCACAAAATGTCAAAGAAATTAACAACAGGGAAAGAGGTAAAATCAGGGCACTTGGATGAAAGTTTAGCTATCACTTCAAAGGTCAATGATACAGTATACATAAGGGGGTGGTCTGTAAGATGATACTGCCTAGTGACCCTGCGCCCCTCTTCACTTGTATAAGGACGCTATGAAGGATACACAGAGATGGAATTGCCTAATAGCATGCTTATCAAAAATTTTCTAGTAGGCTCAGCAGACTAAGCACTTGCTTTGGTAAGTGCAGGGGTCAGGGTTTGATCCCTGGCACTGCATGCTACAGTGACCCTGCCCCAGGCATGCTGACGGGGTGATGGAGCCTGGGTGTGGTGGCACATGACTGTAATCCCAGCACGAGGGAGGCAGACACAGGAGGGTCACTATGAGTCCGAGCTGCCTATTGAGAACCTGTGCAATACACATACACAGACACACACACACACACACACACACACACACAAAAAAAAAAAAACCTGAAAAAATTTGAAAAAATAGGTTTGTATCAAATTAAAACTTTTGCAAAACAAAGGAAACAATTAACAAGTTGAAGATCCATAACACAGAATGAGAGAAAATGTTTGTCAGTTATTCCTGCAACAAAAGATTATTGTCTAGAATAAATATAGAACTCAAGAAACACCAGAAAGAAAACAAAAACAGCCTTATTACTGAATGGATAAATAAAGTAAGTAGACATGCTCCAATGAAATATAGATAGATAGATAGATAGATAGATAGATAGATAGATAGATAGATAGATAGATATTTTAACCATTAGAACAATATAAATAAAAATTGCACTGGGATTCCATCTCACCACAGCCATAATGGCTATCATCAAGAATGTAAAAAAATAAATGCTGGCAAGTATGAGAGGAAAAAGGAAACTTTACACCTTATCGGTAGGCATGTAAATTAGTACAGCCATCATAGAACTCTGCCTGTTGTTTCTTTAAGAAATAAAAACAGAACCATCACATGGCTGAACTATAACTTTCCTCAGTACGCATCCCAAAAATTCAGTCATTATGCTATTCAGATATCTGCCTGTTCATGTTTATCATGGGAGAATTCACATTGACAAATTCATGGAAACAGGCAAGGTGTCGATTAGTAGATAAACAGGGAAAGAAAATAGGGACCATATACATGACCAAGTACTATTCAGGCAGAAAGAAAAACACAGTCATATCATATTCAGGAAACTAAATGAAACCAGAGAATACCAGTTTAAGTGAAATAAGCCAGAGTCATAAGAACACATATTTCATGAATTGTCTCATATGTAAAACATAATGGGAAAAAACAATGTCAAAGTAGAAAAATGACTATTAAACAACAAGAGAAAAGGAATTGAGCCAAGGGAGGCAGAAAAGAGGCTAATGATGGGTAACACAATAAAATTATGTTAAATGTTACACACACACACAAACACACACATAAATATGGCATGACTAACAATAAAAGCACAATCAAAGAAAATGAAAATCAAAATGCATGAAATTTTCAACTGATTTTTAAAGAATCCGAGATGCTGATTTTTCACAGTGTACTACATTGCAATGGTTTGAGATGATAGGAAGAATCTTAGCTCAGTTTTTAATGTTAAGTATTGCTGTACACAACCTATGGCCAATTTTAGCAGCAAAATGAAGTGTCTAAATTAAATTCAACAAAAAGAGTCAGCCAGATAGCTCAGTGGACTAAAGCGCCTGCTGAGGCAGGTGCAGGAACTGGGGTTCGATCCTGGCCCCACCGGGAGCACAATGAAACAGCAATCTAGACAGGGCTTGGTGGCACCTGCCTATAATTACAGTGCTTGGGAAGCTGAAAACAGGAGAACCACTATAGATCCAGTCTGTGTAGCAGAGGCCCTGTACATAAAATAAATAACTTCAATAACATTTCCATTTTTCACAAAAAAACTTATCATTAAGAGACATGTAACAGTGATCACAGGTAGTCAGATATCCTACTATCTTATCTTCTACTCAGAAGTCAAAGCAGAAAACAACCAATGTCCAGGGAGATGGCTCAGTGGAATAAGCACTTCCTTGGCAAGCACAAAGGCCTGAGTTCAATCCCCAGGTCCACAAAAATGGAAAAAAGAAAGAAAACAACCAATATGTGGAGGAAGCAAATTTAAGAGCTCCATGCTCAGTGCAGCCACATGAACCACAGATGAGAAGTGTTGCAGGGAAAGCAGATTAACCAAATGAAAATCAATACTTGATGTAGTAAGATTATTAAGCTGGTTCCGATTTTCAACCAGGCATATGTTGTACAGAAATAGCTGCATACTAATGCAGATAGAAGGAAGTTGCTTGACTCTTTCCAGAAATACAAATGCTCACACACAAGCATGTACACACACACACACATACACACACACACACACACCTCACTCACAGAAATACCAATAAAGAAATTCATAATATATCTATCAGCTAGAGTTTCCCATTGAAAAAGAGCATTGCCAGTCATCCTAGAATAAAATGCATTTTTCTGGTGAGTCCTTATCTCAAGCCCCCAATTAGCTTTTTTGATGCCTCCCTCTTAAAAAAAAAATGATGGAGAACTGGTTATCATCGGGAGTTGGAAGAAAACCCAAACGCTATGAGCTACTCAGCTTTCCATCACTATAACAAATCACTTTGGATAAACAACTTAAGAAAGGAAAATATTCTGATTCATGTGTCAGAGATTTCAGCCTGTGGTTATTTGGCCTCATGGCTTTCCACTTCTGGCAGCTGAATTTATGCCCAGAGCTCTGGGTGGGACAAACCTGCTCACTTCATGGAGGTCAGGAAGCAGGAGAAAGGAGGGCTCCAGGGAAGGGATGCTGAATATCCTAGAGCTTTCGATGGTGAGGAACAGCTGGAGGTGGCTCGTGCTCCAGAGGCCACGGCTGTATGGCTCCCATTACGCTATATGAGGCTGAAACTCCAGGGATCAATTTTCTTCACCTATGGAAAACCTCCCAAAATTCCCTACACTTCCCTTTAAAGGCTCTGAAAACGGACAACCGCCCAAGGCTGTAGCAATCAAGTTCTGAAGAATGTACCAGATGCAACTCAT
This sequence comes from Ctenomys sociabilis, assembly GCA_004027165.1. Lineage (NCBI taxonomy): Eukaryota > Metazoa > Chordata > Mammalia > Rodentia > Ctenomyidae > Ctenomys > Ctenomys sociabilis. The sequence continues at coordinate 18,891 of PVKA01020089.1, read as the reverse complement.
AGCATACTAGGAAAGCAGAGGTGGAAGATGAAGCAACAACAAAATGTTGCTGGAGAAACAGCAACAGGGGTGATGGGGACAAGGGTAATTAAGGCAATTCTTTGAAAATATATCATTTTCACACGTGGTTGAAGGGCCGGCCAAATAGCTCAGCTGATTAAAGCGCCCGCAAGCAGGTGCAGGGGCTGCAGGTTCAATCCCCCGGCCTGCCATGCTGGCCCCGCCCCCAGGGCACGCTGAGGTGACAATTGAGACTGAGCTTGGTGGAGCGCATCTGTAATCCCAGCTCTTGGGAAGCTGTAAACAGGAGAATCACTTTGATTCTGATCTAGTCGTGAGACCCTGAACACACTGTAGACCCTCAACTAAAACACAAAAAATGTAGTTGATTAAAAGGTTATAAAATATTGTTGCATATAGGAAAGTAGCATAACAAAAATAAAAAAAGAAGATTAATAAAGTATTTCTGTTATAAAAACAAGAATCATATATTTTTAAATATTTTGATACATTAGCTAACTTTTAGGCAAGGATCATGTAGAAAAAAAAATTAAAGATTTCTGATAGAATGGGTCAGATTAAAAACATTGAAGAGTTTTACACAAAGTTCAGCAACCAGCTAGACAGAATCTCATGAAGGTTAAAGGGGCATTGTAATAAAGTAAATTATGAAAGAAAATTTACCAAACTATTAAAATAGTTATCCAAACACCTGAATTTGGTCATCAATACCAAAAGAGTTTACAATGTTTGTTAACCAAAATTGAATACTAGTAAATTCGAAAAGTCACAGATGATCCCAAAATCCTTGAAAATTGAGGATAAAGATCAGCTTGCTGTGTTTTCTTCATGAACTGTGCCAAAGCATTATATATCAATGTTAGTCACATAAAATTGAAAATGTAGTTACAGTTTACTATAATCCAAAAGACCCAGCAAGTAAGAATATGAAGATATTTTCAGATATTTTATGTAATACACAGTTCTCTCAAAGATACTAGTGGGTTCATTTGGTCTAAAAAATAAAAAAAAAGCTCAAGGGCATGAGTTTGATTCCCAGTACCAAAACAAATAAATAAATAAGTTGAAAAAAATGAATAAATCAAACAAGTGGTGATAGGCCATCAAGGAAGCTGAGGGCTCATGTAGGAACCAATTAATGAAATCCATGATCTGTTACAATTTGCTTTTCAGCTCACCCAGCAGAAATGCTGTTGGAGGCAGAATAAGGTGCATTCAAGAGGAATCATCTATGGAAAAAGAAAATAAACGAACAAATGAGGAAGATCCACAAAACAGAAAGTCTGACAGTCAGCCAGGCCATAGACTGAGTGGCATGGAAGTCTGTTTGTTGATGTGTTTCCAGAGCCTAGAACAGACTCTTGTTTGGTTCAATACCTATTCTCTGTGCTCCATAAATAGGCCCTTTAATGGAAGGTGGGCTCCTAGTATCCAGAAAGAACTAACTTAACTCCATTTTTTTTCCATTATGTTATTTGAGTCTATGTAGTCATGTGAATTACATAAGAAGAGGTTGCATAACAGTTTGTGAAACATGCGGGAAGCACCTTTAAAACAAAGGCAAGTGTTTCTTCCTCCTCTCTCCTTTCTGGAAAGGAGGATGCTGTAAGGAATGTGTGTGCAGTCTATGAAGACTGAGGATTTAGGAAGGGAGGACACAGCTGGGAGCCCCAGATCCATGAATCATGAAGTTCCAGTGTTCTTTGTTACTCATACATAGACTTCCATTGCAGCTCTTATCAATTTAAGCGTAGGCATTACTATTTGAGATTTTTTTTTTAACTATAAGGCCAAACCTACTCTTCACTAATTAACTGGGCTACAGAAAGGCTTCAGTGCATATTTATAGGATGAACTAATGAACAAGTTAACATCTTATCTCATGGAAAACAGCATTCATGACTTATTCCAATCCATTATGAAGTCATGAAAGAATCAAAAATAGAAGCCGGGCATGGTGGCGCATGCCTGTAATCCCAAACAAAATAATGTTCAGTAATTATTACATTTAGGACAAACACAAAATGTGCTACAAGAAAGGTGCTTTTATAAGCAAGTACTTGGACCAGGAGGGATTACTGATTTGCACAAATTAGAAAGAGAAACAGATGGTTTTACCAACACTAATGATTAAAAGGGGGGAGAAGGAAAGTTAGGGAGATGACCTCCTATTCCATTGTACAAAATCAATTTTCAATATTAGAAAATTGTGACAATTACATGGTTTTCCACATCTGCATGCCTGTGATCCTAGGCTCTGAGAGGCTGAGCCAAGAAGATTATAAATTGGAACCCATCCTGGGTAATTTACTAGTTTACCAAGACCATGTGTCAAAATAACAAAGAAAATTTAAAAGGACTCAAGTCTTTGATTCAATCTCCAGTACTGCAAAAACAGACACTAAAATAAAATAAAATAAAATAAAATAAAATAAAATAAAATACAATTGTGAAATTGTAGACTATGAGACTTACATTCACTGGGACTTGAGATGAAATGAAATGAATATCGTATTACAGAAAGGACTGAATCTGGGTTCTTCTGGGAAACTGCTCACAATACAAAGAAAAACAGAGGACACAGGGCATTTTTTTTTTTTTTCTTTTTGAGACAGGGTCTCACTATGTAGTTCAGGCTGGCCTTAAGCTCACTTTGTAGCTCAGGCTGGTCTCGAACTCACAACAATCCTCTTGCCTCAGCCTCCCAAGTGCTGGGATTACAGGCCTGTACCACCACGCCCGACTAACACAGGGCATTAATGGTTTAAGTCTTCCTATGTTTCTTACTTTAAAACAGTAGCAATGTATCTGTCTGATGAAAACCGAAAAAAGTGAAATGCTATCACAGCTCACTGGCATACTATTCAGATCTAGAAAAAGTCTGATAATTCCTAGAAAATACAATTAACAGATACATCTGACTTATTTACATGTACTTAACATGTGATGCATTTTTTCTCCTAGGGGATGATGTCCCTTAGCTGATTGCTCCAGCTTGGTTGATTTTATAATCTTCATTTAGTCACAGGACCTCCCAACCATAAAGATTATTTATGTTTGGTACTCATTCATAGAACAGCATCGCTTACTTTGTTTGTTCTGTTTAAAAGCTTTTGTAATGCTAGAAAGTGAACCCTACCCATGAGCTACATCATCAGTCCTCATTTCTTCTTTTTAAATATTCATTCATTCATTTGTTCATTCATTCATTCATTCATTCGCTGCAGTACTGGTGAACAGAATCTATGGCTTTGCATATGCCAAACAGATGCCCAACTTGTGAGCTGTGTACCTAGCTGTTTTTGAAGTTACCAGGAGTGGAATTACACTACTCAGATCTTTAGAATGATAGCTTTTATATTCTCTTCTTTTTACCAAGAATAAATTGTAAAACAAAGTGACATGAAAATTTATAATAGGAAGTCAAGATGGTTAACATACTTCCAAGTGGAAATTCAGATTAAGAGTTCATTGCTATCTGATGTTTTTCTTTCCTCCCCAGAGTGGTACACCTATCTTTAAAACTCATCTCTTTCTCTGTTTAATAATGTTTAATTATTATTTATATTTTTATCTCATTTTAAATCATTTTGTGTAATTTATTTAGTCAATATACTACTTTTCTGTAAAACTTAAGCCTCTAATAGTTTTTTTTTTTTTTTTCTGGTTTTGACACCCATGTCTTCCACACAGCAGCTCGGGGTTTAGACATATTTACTTAGGTCCAGTTTTTCATCAGCCAAGTGGTCAGAGTTATTTTCATATTGGGAAAAATAGTGGAATACACAACATGTAATGTCAAACACCCATTCCCACTCTATGTATTTTTTTTCCTCTCCTTAAGTCCTTTACATGCCTACTGCATTCTCACATGTATTAATTTAATGAAATACTTCTTTAAAAGAATTTCTTGCTAATGATAGGATGTGAGTTGTGGCAAGCAATATTTAGGGTACTTATTTTTAAATAGGGATGAGGTGTGTATTTATGGGCAAATGGTCTCATTTCCCCTGGACAGACAGGGATATTTGTTAAAGGTTATTTTCTCATAAGTATAAGCCTCTTCCTGGGTGTACTGCTATTAAAAGTAGACCTAATTTCAACTTGTGCTTAGCTACCAAATTGTAGCATTTGTAGTAATCTATTTTTTCACCAAAACCTGGTAGCCACTGTGTTTGGGATTCAGTAAATATATATAGAATGAGGGAAAAATAATTTTTCTATTTATCTCCCTACATATTTTATATGCATATGTGTGTGTGTGTGTTTGAAGTATTTATGACAAAATTGAGTCATTTCAAAAATCAGAGCAGTTGTTGATAATTTTGCAGTTCTACAGACCTGTAACAGTGGCAAAGTGTAGATTCCTAGTTTTTCTGTCACATAGCCATTTCATCGTTCAGAAAATATAAATATAGATGATGATTTCAGGATGCATAGTCTCTCAGGTGTAGTTTTCCATTAATACCTGATTAATTCTTTTTTGTTTTTCTTTTCTTTTATCTTTTTGTATTTTAGGGAAATAAATACAAGGTTTTCAGGTTCTCACTACTAAATAGGACTCATAGTGATCTGCTTTTTTACAGCCTCTCAGAACCTAGGATTACAGGCTCATGCTACCATGGCCAGTCTTAATCGCTGGCTCAGCCTGCCCTTGGGGCAGGGCCAGCACAGCAGGCCCAGGGATTGAATCTCTGGCCCCTGCACCTGCTTGCAGGTGTTTTAATCCACTGAACTATTTGGCAAGCCCTCTTTGTTTTTCAATCCTTTTTTTTTTGTTGTACCAGAAATTGAACATAGGACCCTGCACTTGCCAGCAGGCCCTTGTGCCATTGTGCTATCTCTCCAAGTCCTATCAGATGCTCAGTTCTTTTCTGCAGACACTACCTCATGAGAGGTTGACCATCTTGGGAAGGGACAGGAGACTCTCAACTTCTTTACTAGCTGTAGGCCTTGGGTAAGGAAAGATGTGATGGTAAGGGGAAGACCTCAACCCTGGCTTGGCCAATCTCCTTCCAACTCTGTCATGGTAGGCAAAAGAAATCTGGAGAAGAGCTTTGTTCCACAGTTGGATCCAAGAAAGCAACAGTTGGTTAGCACCTTGTATTTATAATAATAAGACCAGGGACCAAATGCCAGCCCAGTTCAATTAACACCATTTATTTGTGTGCCCACCAACTTCCCTTTGAAACTCACCAACAATATTGGAAATCCTTACCTGTAGTTGTTAAGACAACTGAGCAAAAAGTGCCTCAACAGTCCTGTCCTCAGTGTCATAGATTTAAAAGAATAGAGAAGTTATGGTATATTCTGTGTATCTACTACATACAAACATAAATACTGGATTTCATAATTTTAATATTAGAGTTGGATGAGAATAACATATAAACTAGCAAAGCAAGACTATACATAGATGGACTTAACTTACTGTGGCAACTCTTGGGGTGAAATTCAACATACAAAATCTCCAGATTGTGGAGCTTTTCTAAAAGTTGAATCCCTCAACCAGGGAATGTAGGAGAATGCACCCTTTTTGAAAAGGGGTCCAAATCTCCATAATAGCTGCTGTTTTCACCAATGACATAATATTGCTTTTGGGAGCAGAAATTCCAAATCTTTTCTTTCCTATTTTTCTCATGTTTAAACTATAAAGTAAAGGTAAGTGATTAAGCTCACCAATAGCTAGATCTTTTTCTTTTCTCAGTCAAGACAATATCAATACCAAGCTATAAGTTTACTCTAGGCTCTTCCCCTCAGTATACACATTTTTATAAAGTAGCTTCTCTTTAGTTCCTTGATGAGTAAAAGTGCTGCTACAGGTGGGTATGATGGAGCAGTTGCAGCAATGAGTAGAAAGGCCAGTGGAAAAGATGGTGGTGGGGGCTCAACCCTAGAAGAGGTGATGAACCTTGGGGTGGTAATGGTGGTGCAGGCAATGGGCATGAGGATATAGGGAGGATGCTGGAGCTGTATGCAAAGGAGAAAGTAATGGAGGAGAGGTTGTAATATCAGCAATGGAAACAGTCCCATTGGTGTCATGGTGGTGCTGGAGATAGTAGTGGAAAAGTGCTGTGGATAGAGATAAGGTGATGGAGGCATTGATGTTGGGAGAGACTTTGATAGTGGCAGTGGTGATGGCATTAGAGAAGAAGATGTAAGTGTTTGAGGTGGCCATGATGGAAGAGATTGCTGTTGAAGTATATTTTCTTCATATAAAAAGAGAAAGATTAACACACATACTCATGCACATGCACACACACACACGCACACGCACACTCATGCAGTCTACTGCTTCTACTATCATGAACCACCACAAACCCAGCTACTTAAAATTTTCATTATCTCTCACTTCTCAGCACAGGTTGACTTAGCTCACTTCACCCTAAGTTTCACAAAGGCAACATAAAAACGTCCATTGCCAGGATTTTCCTGGTGATGCTCTGGGCAGAACTTTTTTTTTTTTCCCCCTAAGTTTATCCAAGTTGTTGACCCAGATGTGCTCCTTGAAGTTTTAATCTGAGCTGTTGATACTCTAAATGTCTGCTAACAGGGGTTGTTTTTTGTTCCTGAAGGCTGCTTGCCCTCCTCCTCAGGCCAAAGTTCCTATGGCACCACCAAGAGTGTCCATCATCGGTTTACTTCTCGCACTACCTGTCTAGAGTTAGAATCAGTTCTCAGGGGTTAAAATGCTCAGTCCCACAGGAACGCCCTATCTCAGATGCTAGTCATGTGCCTAGGGCTCCTGGGCTTCTATGGTAGCCCTTGTGGGCAGGACATAAGCAGCGCTTTCAATGCATATACCTTTGAATCCAGAACTTAGTCACCTGGCTTAGAGACCTCAGAAAGCATTCTTTATAAAAGAAAAGGTTTTGTTGTAATAAAGAAAAGAACAATCGTGAATATACTGATAAAGTTACATAGGATGAAGCCTGGAAGTATCCTAAACACCAAAGTTTGTATTCCCAAGGAGCTCGGTTGGGCAATACTCTGGCACATGGACATGTTCACCAACACCGTATTTTACGGATTTCATAAAGACTACGTCATGTAAGCATGATAGATTACCAACTCAATAATCAGAATGTGATAGGAAGGCATGAAATTTTCAAAGCTTCTAATCATGGCTCAGACTTTCTGGTGACTTTTCTCTATCTGGAAATGGTGTAAGATCTCACTAAGTCCCCTAATTAGAGTAAAAGGTGCTTCTAGAAAATGCTAAAATTCTAGGAGTTTTGTGATAGATCTGAGGCCATAAACCAAATGTTACAACACAGAGATATTTCTAGCATTTTTTGTCGTTCAGAGTATAAGGGTTTTAGGAATTTTGAGTCATGAGTTGAGAGCACAGGCCTATGCTTATACTGTGTGTGTGTGTGTGCATGTTGTGTTTTCACTCATATATACCCACATACAGAAACATATATGTTTCTAATTATTTTACTATTGTTTTGTATTGTTTATTTGGTTGCTTGATTTTTAAAGTACTGTTTCCCAACAAATAGCAACAGGAAATTGAGAAAGCAAGATGGTGGAGGAAAGGAGGCCAGCTAAGAGGCAGAGGTTCAGCAAAATCTCCACAAGGAATTATCAGTTAGAGAAGCCCTGAGAACTTGGATTCATGCATCAAAGTTGTTCCAGTAAAGAATGACGCAGTTGAAGCATCATATGTCCATGTTCATACACTACTGGTTAAGAGTTGACAGAGAAAACTAGGGTAGTTAAAACCCCATGGGTAAAGGTTCTCTGTAATACAAGCAGTGTCTCTGCTCAGCTCATTAGCATCACAGTCACCTAGACAACCTCGTAAAGTAGTTCCTCATTGCTTAGCTCTCTGATGGGAATCGAGAATGTTTCCTTTTAGACAGTCCAAATAATGCTGGCCCTGCAGAGGCACCATGCTCTGGAGTGTGGCATGAGGACAGTCCTTCTCAACGCAGTCACCATCCCTGGATGGTAGAAATGAACCATTTGGAAGCTGGCACAGATAAAGAAAAAAAAAAAAAAACAGGCAATGGGGAAAAAAGGCAGCAATTCTTTGGGTGTGAAAACATGGCTACAATTATACTGCAATAGAAGTGACAGGGTCAGGACCAGGTGTCTCTGAATGCACCCACACGAGACACTTGAAAATACTCGTGTTAATATTTGTCATTTATCTATTACAAGAATATCCACAGACTGAGGAGGATCTGAAGCTTGCTAACCTCAGCTGAATATAGCAGCACATTATGAAAGACTGCATAGCTATTGCATAGCTAATTTAGAAAATAATTAATTTGAAATACATATTAATTACAATGAAGGAAATGTGTGTGTGTGTGTGTGTGTGTGTGTGTGTGTGTGTGTGTGTGTGGTACTAAGAATCAAACTCAGGACCTTGCACTTGCCAGGCAAGCACTTGTTCCACTGATCTATCTCCCCAGCTCTTGAACTCACTTTGTAGCCCAGGCTAGCCTCAAATTAGAAGCAATCCTGCCTTAGCCTCCCAAGTGCAGGGATTACAGATGTATGCCACCACACCCTGCTCAACTGTCGTTTCTACAAAGCAAACTGTCCTCTACAATATTGTCATTTTGTATTTTCTCTTTTTTTTTTCTGTATTTAGTACAGAGTCTACAGCATCTCACTCCACAGATCAGACTAGTCATGATCACCCTGTTTGCAGCCTTCCAAGTGCTGAGATTACAGGCACTCACCAACATGCTCAGTCTCAATCACCACCTCAGGGCACCCTGGGGGATCAAACCCCTGTTCCTGCATCTGCTTAAGCAGGTGCTTTAATCTGCTGAGCTATATGGCCAGCCCTGTCATTGTGCATTTTCATTTGTGTTAACACCTCAAAATTATCAAGTGCATTTTTACTATCCTCGATCCAGCACTTTTAGCTGAAAATTTTCAGAACCACAGCCTTCTACCACTTTGCTTTTTATGCTGCAAATCTGATCTGGTTTTAACTTCATATGATATTTTGCCTTCTGTCAGTTTTTCAACATAGGTAGGAGAAAACAATTTGGTATTTACAACTTCATAAAAATGTCCTATTAATAAATTCAGCATCCATAGGTAAATGGCACATGGATGCTTTGTTCAGTGGTTGGGGTTTAAGTCATAGATTACTGTACTCAGAAACATAAAGTTCTGTTATCTCCTGCCATGTTAAAGCCAGCAAAAGGACCCCTTGTAAAGCTGGCCAGGCCTACGCTACATGGTGTGCTGTGAATCAAAAGAATACAGGTCAGCAAGAATGTCCTAGAAATGTCAGAGGAGGCAGGCATTGCCAGAACAAAGTTTATCTATGTTATGCTTTTGCCAGTAAGCAGTTAGAATAATTCTAGCTCTATATTTGCCTCAGACACTACAGGAGGTTTCTATACATCTACATGCAAATCTTCACTGCACCCACGGAGGTAAATACAGGAGGGTTTGGCAGAAGTGAAGGCTGCTCCATGCATTTATCATGAGAGAAATTTCAACAAAGTAAAATGGCCTGGCATCCCAAACCCTGTGCCAACAAATGGCAATGAATACTGTGTACATTCAGGTTGTGCAACCAGAGAGCTTGGCTTCCTACAGACCAAAATTTCCAGCCAGTGCTTAAAGTTAATCCACTTTATGAAAAAAAAAGTTTAATTAAAGAAGAAATAAACATTTCAAAAACTACCTGGAGAAAAACATTAGCAGCTCAAACATCAATTGTCTAAATGGGATTTGCTGGAAAACACTTATAAAATGTCAGTTCACCTATACTTGTAAAGATAGCTGGAATTTTACTCGAAATGCCCCATTCACTTAGTTTCTTTAGTTGCTAAAATATTTTTTAATTGAAATGAGTTGTGTCCTTCTTGAGTATCAATAACAAACATCATTCTTTTCTAACAACTAGCTATTTCTATGTCATTCTACATTTCTTCACTAATAAAAATATAAACATTAGTCAGTAATAGAAGTATAATAGGAATATGAAGGGCCAGCCAAATAGCTCAGTGGACTAAAGCTCCTGCAAATAGGTGCAGGGGCCATGGTTCGATCCCTGGGCCTGCTGTGCTGGCCCTGCCCCTTGGGCAAGCTGAGTTGGCAATTGATATGGGCATGGTGGTGCACTCCTATAATCCCAGCTCTTGGGAGCCTGTAAACAGGAGGATCACTATGAATCCGGTCTAGTAGTGAAACCCTGAACACCCTGTAGACCCTTCCTTAAAATACAAAAGAAAAAACATGAGTATGAAATGCTTTTATGCATTAGCTAGCTAATACTGTCCAATCTGAAGTAGAAATTTGTAAAACATGAGCTCTGATTTAGAAAGATTCATACCACCTGGGAGCACCATAGAAGAGAACTCCAGTGGCACTGGTCCAGATTGAAAGAACTATAAGTTGAGGAACAAAGCCCTTCAGAGCTCTAAGTTTGGAGCATAGAGATATGAGCTTCAGCAAAGCCTTTAGATAATGCTGGTGCATACCAAAGTTGGAGAAACAAAGACTCAGGGAAATGTGATGATGAAATAGTAGCTTTTAATGTTTGCAAAGATTTCTCCATTGAACATGTATTAGATTTGCAATCAACACTGTGTCATGGGAGAGAAATGGCAATATGGCAGGACAGGGGAGATATCTCTGTAGTCTAAGAACCTGCCTGGCAAGTGCAAGGACCTGGATTGGATCCTTCAGTATGGCATGCCATGCTGCCCCATGCCATGCCAGCCACCAAAACTGGGTAGGAGGTGCATGCCTGTAATCCCAGCGCTGGGGAGACTGAGACAGGTGGATCAGTATGAGTCTGAGCTGTGTAGCGAAATAAACAAATAAATATTTTTTAAAAACTTGAAGATTTAATATTGCATGTGCTGTAGTGCACTGAGCAAGCTGCTTAATCCTGCTGTAGAAGTGTTAAAAAGTAAACAATCATTGGCTATAGCAGCTGCATATCCAAGGCTCTGTGTGGCCAGAGCCTCATTCCGAGATGTGTGACTGTTACCTTATGCAGGACAAAGGACTGCAGATGTGAGGGTAGGATGTTGAAAAGGGGACATTATGGGGTTATCTACTGAGGCTCAGTGCAATCACAGCAGAGTAAGCAAAAGAGGAGACTCATGAGGACAGAGACCAAGAGGACATTCTTCTCCTCCTCCTCCTCCTCCTCTTCCTCCTCCTTCTTCTTCCTTGTTTTCCCTCTCCGTCTTCTTCCTTCTTCCTCTCCTTCTCCTTCCTCTTCTTCTCCTTCTCCTTCTTCCACTTCCTCTCCTTCTTCCTCTTCTTCTTCCTCCTATTCCTCTTCTTTTTCTTCTCGTTCTCTTCTTGTCCTCCTCCTCCTTCCTCTTCCTTTTCTTCTCTGTCTTAAGACAGGTTCTCACTATGAATTTCTTTCTGGCCTTGAGTTCAGTTTATAGCCCAGCCTGAAACTCCCAAAGATCTACAGGTATGTACCACCTGTTTGCCCTGAAACTATTGATCTTCCTGCCTGCACCCGCTGGTGCATTTCTATTTTTGAAAAACTCAACCACAATACAAACTCTTTCATATTATTCTCTCTCTTACAAAATTTTTCCTGATATTATTGTACATATACTAAATCTTCAAAATCATAAATAATTAGGTAACTATTCTAATATCATAATCTATATTCCCATTAACAATTTATATTGAACATTCTTAGAAATCAATCACTGTGTGCATATTAATATTCCCAGGAAGTAAAATAATTAAGAAAACTAATGGTTCATTATTTTGTAAACATTAACACGTAATGATTGACAGTATCAGTGCCCTAAAATCACAGCTAGCCAACAGTTGTAATGTTTGAGATCACTTCCTCTTAATTTCTTTAGAGATAGAAAAGTCATTCAATTATTTGTATCACAGAGCAGACCATTTATACTTTATTTAAAGAGCAGTAACATATTTAGGAGCTAAGTCTTTAAACAGTCTTTGGTTAAAATGTATGACATATAATTCTATGTCTAAAAAGAGGGGCTAGACATTGGAGGACACAGTGTACAGTGTGAAGGTTGTGGTGGGCAGCTGCAGGTGGGGATACAGTGAGAGCTCTAAGAGAGGGCTTGCGCAGGGGTGAGGCCACGAGAAAACTTCGTAAGGGAAATGACTTTCATGTGATTTTCCAGCAAGATCAAAATTAAATTTGATATTCAGTAAAGCAATCAAATAATGCTCTGATGAATTAGAGAGAGAGATGATAGATGATAGATAGATAGATCAGTGAGAAATATGTCATTGTATAAACATATCACATATTTTTACCTATTCCTCAGATGATAGATGCGTTGCTGCCAAGACTGAGTTGTGACAAATTGCACTGCTATGAATGTGTGCACACATACACTGCTGTGCTCTGATGTTTTCATTGCTTACAAAAAACTATCCAGGAGGGAAATAGCTAGATTGAATGAATTCTCCAATTCTAGCTTTTTGAGGAATTTTCACACTGATTTCTGCAGTATCTGTACCAGTCTGCCTCATACCAACAGCAGAGAAGCGTTCCTTTCTCCCCACAGTCACATCAGCATTTGTTATTGGTTGATTTATTGAAAATAGCTGTTATTTCTGGAGTGAGGTGGAATCTCAGTGTTGTTTTGCATTTCTTGAATGACCAGTGAAGCTGAACACTTTTCATGCATTTATTTGCCATTTGTATTTCTTCATCTGAGAAGTGTGTATTCATTTCAGATGTCCATTTTTGGATTGGGTCTTTGAATTTTGGGGACCTGAATTTTTAAAAATTCTTTTATGCTCTATATAGAACTCCTTTGTCTAAGGGAGAGTCAGCTAAATGTTTTTCCCAGTTTAAGGGTTTTCTTTTTACTCTTTTGGTGTTTTCCTTTGATGTGCAAAAATTGTTCCATAAGATGAGATCCTAGGTTTGGATTCCTTGCAGTATTTCCTGTTTAGTTTGATTTTTATTCATGAAGTCTCTGCCTACCCATGTGTCTTCAAGATTTCTACCTACTTTCTCCTCCAGTAGGTTTAATGTTTTAATATTTATGTCTTTGATCCATTTTTACTTTAGTTTAGTGGATGGTGATAGATATGGGTGTAATTTTAGACTTCAGCATGTAGAAAGCCAGTTTGGCCAGCACAGCTTATTAAAAAGGCTATCTTTCTTCCAGTGAACATATTTGGCTCTGTTGTCAAAGATAAGGAGGCTGAGTATGTTTGTAGTCATGTCTCCGTCTTATAATCTGTGCCACTAGTCCTCAGTTTATTTTTCTTTATTGGTCAGTACCATGTTGATTTTATCACAATAGCTTTGTAGCATAATTTCAAGTCATGATTGTGATGTCTCCTGGCTTGTCTTTTTTGGCTAAGAATTGTTGCTGCTATTCTGCGTCTCTCCTGCCTATCGATGAATTTTACAAATGTTTGCTCTAGATCCATGAGGTATACTAACAGTATCTTAACTGGGATTGCATTGAATCTGGGTAACAAGTTTGGGAGTATAGCCATTTTCACAATGGTGGCTATTCCTATCCACTGGCAAGTAATATCTTTCCATTTTCAGAAATCCTCTTTAATCTCTTTTTTTGTTGTTGTACTGTAATTATCACTGTATAGATTTTTACTTCCTCTGTTAGACTGTTTCCTAAGTATTTAATTTTTTGGGAGTGTTATTGTGAAAGGCTTGGCTTCCGTAACTTATTTCTCAGTGTGTTTGTTGTTGTATACAGGAATGCTATTAAATGCTGAGTGTTGAATTTGTATCCAGCTAGGTTTCTTAATTGGTTATTAATTCTACAAGCCTTTTGGTAGAGCTTTTGGGGTCTTCTGTGCATAGTATCCTGTCAACTGAGAATAATGATAATTTCAATGCTTTCTTTCCAATCATTATTTCTTTAATTTCTCTTTCTTGTCTAGTTGGTCTGGCTAACGCTTTCAGAACTATACTGAATAGGGGTGGTGACAGTGGGCATTCTTGTTTTGTTCCTGAATTTAAAGTAAAAACTTTCAGTTTTTGTCGAGTTATGATTTTGACTGTCAGTTTGTCTTAGATGGCTTTTATCAGACTGAGGAAAGGATCATCTATTCTGATTTTATTTTATTTTTTAAATAATTTTACTGAGACTCAGATAGCATGAGACAGTTCCAAAACCAGTTAGTAGGACAGTTTCAATAATTAATACATTACTTGTTGTTGTCTTAGTGGTTATTCTTTGTACAAGATGCAGGCATGACATCCTCTCCACATACACTGTTAGAACAATTTTTCTATTCAGTGAATTAAGAGAAAGTAGCTATATATCTATCCTGACTATTTTGAATATACAGATACAAAATGGTTGTTCACTTGTATCTCCCTTTTTGTTTAGTTTTGTCAGCGAAGGGTATTCCATTCTCTTTCAAATATTCCAATATAGCCCAGTAGTCCATAATAATAGTAGACTTTCCATAAGACTGGCAATGTGTAAAGTTGTTGACTTGAGCCTTTTAGAGCTCAGTATATTAATATGTCTTTAGTTTTTATACTTTGTTTTTATGCTTTTCTGCTGGATGGTTAAAACCAAGATAAAGCAAGACCTATATAGTAAGAAATGTAACTTTTGTATCTAATAAGATCAGTCAAATCCCCTCAGGATTTATCCTGAAACTCTGTACTGCAGTTTGCTGATCTTCTGTCAGTGTCAGCCATGTAGATGAGTCACAGCCAATGCTTGACCAAGTTGCTCTCTGTGAAGGCCTGAATGTTTTCTCTTCATGTGACTCTCCTTAGGCACACTCTATATCATCGATCACTTTCCTCTGTGGCCCCATAATCTCGTTGATCAGAAAATTTGGAAAAAAGAACCCTTCTCCACTGCTGGTAGGAATGTAGATTGGTACAACCATTATGGAAATCAGTATGGAGACTCCTTAAAAAGTAGGACTGGAAATCCCATTCAAGCCAGCTATCCCCCTACTGGAAATTTTCCCAGAAGAACTGCAAACATAATATCATAGTGATATATGTGTACCTATGTTTATAGCAGCACAATTTCTGGTAGCCAAATCTTGGAAACAACCAATATGCCCATCACCTGAGAAATGGATGAAAAAGATGTGATATTTTTATACAATGGAGTATTACTCAGCTATAAAAATGATAAATATGAAGCCTTATATTTTGATTTTTCTGTATTTATTTATTTATTTATTTATTTATTTATTTGGTACAGGGTCTTGCTATGCAGCCCAGACTTGTAGTGATGCTACTGTCTCAGACTTCCCAGTGCTGGGTTTGCAGGTGTGCACCAGCATCCCAGGTTTCTGCAGGTTGACAATGCAAGTCAAAAGTGGGCCCTGTAAGCCATGCAGTACTGGGGACTGAAATGGAGTTCTTGCACTTGCCAGATAGGCACTTGGACATTTGAGCTCTCTTCCTGAACCATCCTGTAATGTCTGTAGATTTTCCCCCGTTTTTATGTATTTGGTACAGGTTCTCACTATGCACGTCAGATTTGTGATCCTCTTGTTTTAAGCCTCTCCAGTTTTCACCTGTAAACCCACTACTGGGATTACAGGTATGCTCCTCCATGCAGGGACTCTGTCACAGGCTCAGCCTGCCCTAGAGGTGGGCCGGTGCTGTGGGAATACAACTCTGGTCCTTGCACTTGCTAAAGCAGGTACTTAGTCCCCTGAACTATCTTGCTGGCCCTTTTGTAGTATTTTATAATAAATGAGTGCTGGACTTGGTCATAGGTGTTCGTTATTACCAAATGCTGAGATCATAGAAAGAATTTATAGAATATGTAATATATATATATATATATATATATATATATATATATATATATATATGTATGTATATATTATAAAATGCAAATAGTAACAGACAAATTTATTGAGCTGCTATTAATTATTATTATTATTGTTATTATCATTGATTTTTAGGGAAGGCTCTACAGGGTGTTCAGGGTCTCACTACTAGATTGGACTCGTGGTGATCCGCCTGTTTACAGCCTCCCAAGAGCTGGGATTACAGGCACGTGCCAGCACATGCAGTCTCAATTGCCCTCTCAGCATGTTAAGGGGGTGGGGCTGGCACAGCAGGGCCAGGGATCAAAGCATCAGCCCCTGCCCCTGCTTGCTGAAGCTTTAATCCACTGACTTATTTGGCTGGCCCTATTATTTTTATTCTCAATATAACATTAAATTCTTATGTAGAATATTATATGCATTCTTCACAGCTTTTTTTAGAAAGTACATGGAATAACGAAGCTGGAGATTTGGACTCAGAGTTTGAAGTCTGAGTCACAAGGTTAATTAATAGATGTTAGCCCAAGTCTAAATATCTGCAAAAATCTATCATTTATCAACCCCATTCTTTAAGAAAGTAAGGAGAGATGTATGAAGACTAATGTCAAAATTAAGTTGAGGATTAAGTGACTTTTGAGAATATTTAAGAATTGATGACATGATATAAAAATTACAGAATTCAGTCTTTGTCTGTCTTTTTGTCCATATAAGATAAATACAAGACAACTTTTACAAATTATAAGTATATATAAATATATATATATATATAAATACAGCAATGATCTTTGAGTGATACTCAGAAATATAGTTTTATTTATGTTGTCTTTCTTTGTGTATCCTAGCATAAAGTTATATCTGATGTTGTATTTACAATGTTAAAAACGGATGCCAACTTTTTTTAAACAACAAGAAACTTGGCTTGCTGAAACTTGATTGATTCTCCCACAAACACATATACGAAAAATGCTTATTTTTCCTTATTAGTAAATACATTCTGTGTTTGTTTGTATAACTCATGAAGTTTATAATGTCCAGGGAGAATTATGAAATCAGTCTATAACATACTGTATTTCTTTTGGGAAAAAATAGTAAATATTAAGTGGAG
This sequence comes from Ctenomys sociabilis, assembly GCA_004027165.1. Lineage (NCBI taxonomy): Eukaryota > Metazoa > Chordata > Mammalia > Rodentia > Ctenomyidae > Ctenomys > Ctenomys sociabilis. The sequence continues at coordinate 2,024 of PVKA01020089.1, read as the reverse complement.
GAATGAAGTATTATAATTCCACCCTAAATTCTTGTTAGAGAACTCAAAAAGGCTGTCAGATTTTCTAGCAGATATTTAAATTACTAATTTAATGTATCAACATACATTTGGACATGACTCGTGGGGCTTCCTTCAATAGAGATGTAGCGATTGTGAGAGACTGAGACTGCCATTCATTTATTCAAATTGTAATATGCCGCAAGGTCTCACAGATTTCTGGAGCTGCTAGAAATGGCAGGGCTTGTTCATTTTCATACAGTTTCCTTCAGATGCATGCTTGGTACATAAGGCTGATCTCACCTTACACAATAAAACATCACTTGTAATAAATTTAATTCATTTCTTTATTCTTTTAACTCATAGGGTTTATGTAGGTGAGGTGATTTGTTTTCAATGAACCATTTAATTTAATGGAGGAGGGGTTTTGCAATTCCTAACTAATTTTTGCCCTAGGCCGGGCAATCGATTAGTAAGCCAGGGGACTGACAGCCCTCCACTCTCCCCTCCTAAATAATTGCCACTCTAGTACAACTGTCACATCCAAAATCACCATCATTAAAATAATAGCAAATCGGAATAAATGATGATGACATTAATAGAGGCAACAAATTTCAGTTCTCATTGATTAATTGGTAAAATTTATATCATGACCACTGCAAATCTATCCTACATAAATGAAGGAATGGAGAAAGGTGCTGTGGGTTTTATGGAGACTACATCAACTATCCAAACAAATGTTTCTTTTTTTAGTGAGCAAAATATAATACAGGGCTGTGCAAGGCGACTGGCTGCTATATTTAATTCAGACAAACACATAACAAATCACTATTCTGCAGGGAGAAGGCTCACCTCATAGGCTCTTTTTTCTTTTTTCTCTCTCTCTTTTTTTCTTTCCTTGGGGCCTGTATATAAGACCACAGCCATCCAAATAATCCTCCAGAAATAAACCAATGAAATTGTGACTCTCACAACAGACATGGTATTATACCTGCAGCTGGTAAATGTTTCCATCGTCCAACCACCTTTCCAGTAAAAATTTTGTCCCTGGGGGAAAGTCAGCAACTAAGATTTTAACTACTTTTCTGCAACAGAAAAGGTTGAAGCAGTTGAGCCTTCATCAATTTTAATATTTATGACTTATATTTTTTTCTTACAGTTACCTACCCATCGGGTATATTGTGAAAATATTGCCACTGTATTATTATACTTCCATAAATAAATTCTTTTGAAAGATCTAGATGATTAAATACGAGAGTGCCTGGTAAGAAAATAAGTAATTCCAGGGGCATTTGCTTATTTGCCATATAATTGGTTATATTCATAAATACTATAGTAAGTGTTTCAATGAATATGAAAGGATGAAAATATCTGTAAAAAACTTTGTCCAATTGCTTGGCAAGAGAGCTTCCTGGGATAGACAGTTTATTTATAGAATTTAGAAATACTGAGAGGTTCAAATATTACAACGTTTGCATCTTGCTTCTTACCTGTTCTCTTATAGGTAGAACTACTATTTCCTTTCAGCACAGATAGGCTAATAAGGGCTGTTGAGTTTAACTTTTGATACTGAATAATCTATGATAAAATTGGAAAGCTAAGAAAGAACAATAAATAACAAATCATCTCCAGAATGCTGGCAAGAAAATTAAGTAGCTAAATTTGCTAACAATTTTGCATTAATTGTGAAAATTTTAAATGTACAAATCCATTTACTTGTGCATGCCTGTAATCCCAGCACTAGGGAAGCTGAAAACAGGAGGATCACGAGTCACAGCTGTGTAGTGCGACACTACACACACACACACACAGAACTGAAAGAAGAAAAATCCTTTGTCTGTGTCATCCATGTGGATGAGTCACGGCCAATGCTTGACCAGATTGCTCTCTGTGAGAGCCTGAGAGAAAGTTTTCTCTTCATGTGACTCTCCCCAGGCACACTATAGAACTTCAATCTCTTTCCTCTGTGGCTCCACAATCTCCTTGCTCAGAAAATTTGGAGCTCACCTGAGTCTCATAATATTGCA
>PVKA01020088.1:0-40957 GCA_004027165.1 Ctenomys sociabilis | reverse complement strand
AGGAGAGGCCTCTCCCTGGACTCCTTCAGGGACCCGGATGCGGTGAGGTGTGTCTATGGAGCGTGGCAGGTGGTGCTTCTGGGGAGGTGAAGGGCTCAGCCCCTCCCTCACCCCCGAGAAAATTCCAGGCCGCCACATTTTCTGCAGCACCACGTCAGGGCACTAAGCAAACTCAACGCCCTTCACTGCAGCCCTCTTTTCAAAATGTCATACAAAGAACACAAATACCTACAAATTCAGTTTTTAGGATTTTGTATGAAGAATGCTGCTGCTTCCCCCCATATTACTGTATTTGTTTTGTTTCGTTTCTTGGGCTTTATTTTTTTTTTGAGTCAGGGTTCCACTAGGCAGTTCATGGTGGCCTTGAGCCAATTATGTAGCCCCGGCCGGCCTCTTAACTGATAGTGACCCCCCCTGCCTCAGCCTCCAAGTGCTGGGAGTTGGCAAATTTTCTTTCTTTCTTTATTTCATTCTTTCTTTCTTTTTTTGTGGAACCAGGGATGGAACTCAGGCCCTTGCGCTTGCCAGGGAAGCGCTTATTCCATTGAGCCATCTCCCCGGCCCTGAGCCAACAAATTTTGATGTATCACCGCCCCCAGCACAGGGCTCAGCTGATGCCCATGACATCTTCCTTAACAGGTGAGTGGACACAGCTGTTCTATCCAAGCTGTTTGAACACTGTTGAGGGGAACAGGGAGGTAGGCAAGTTGGGAGGAAGTGGTCATCACAGTGATCAGGTGACCAGGATACCAGAGAAAACCAGGTAGCAGCTTGGGATCTGGGGAAAGCTGCCAAAGTGTGGCAGTTCTGGAGGTGTGTCGGGGGGGTGTCCCAGCAGGAAGACGCCTGCCTCCGCAAGGGCACCATGAACACCCTGATGAATGCAGCAGAAATAAAAAGCTTATCGTTATTGGTCATCATGAAATGTGCGTGTGCGCATGTGTGTGTGTGTTTAAAGAAAGTACCAATTGTAGGCATTTTTCTCTCTGGTAATAAATAGAATGAAATTTACCATGGAAATCTGTAAAAAATGCTGCTTTGGGCCCCCTTGACTGACTATACAGTAGCATCAATCAAAAGCCACTTCATTCTCACTGAGCTGTCTGGCCAAATGGATGACTGCTCACTTTGTCAAAGAAATTACTCGTCAAATTTACCAAATGTACTGACTGTGCTTTTAAGGGCCTTTGAGAAGAAAGCTGAATCGGATTGCAGATGACGAAAAATTCTCTTCTGCAGATTAACTAAGCTGAGTGACACAGCACTGAGAAACCGAAACCACACCGAGCCGCAAGGGCTGAAGAACCGGGCTGCCCTCTCTCCAACCAACGCAATGGCCTTCCATTCACAGCGGGTTTATTCGGGCTCCCTGAGATTGCTTTTAGAGGCTTTAGAATGTTATCCACGCCTCAAGCTTTAGGCCTTTAACATATCAGGCTTACTTTTGTATTTTTAGCAAAAAGCTTGAAGTTCATTTTAAGGTTATTAATGAAAAATGTAAAATCGAAAGAATCTTGTTGAGGTTATGGATTGTGTCTAGTTGTCCAGGCCAGAAGCCTCCTGCAGTCCTAGGGTGGCTTCTGGAGCTGTGATTGATTATTGTGAGTGGATGCTGCACCTTCCCCGGGGGCGGGGAATTTGCATTACAGCCTCAGGAGAGGAGAGAGGCTGGCAGCTGCCTGAGCTGTTGCCCTTCCCATCGCTGGCTGCTCTCTGCCACATGCCTGCCTGTCTGCCACGGAGTCAGCTGTGTATGGACTGAAACCTCCAGTAACTGAGCTAAATAAACTTTTCCTTCTCCAATTTTCAGTGTCAAGTATTTGTCTAAGCAACAAGAGAAGAATGACTGAGATGGGGGTGGGGGGGATTAAATTTTAGCTATTGAGGGCTCAGATCAGAAAACTGGAATTTTGGTGAATCGGCTCACTTGAAAATAACTTCTGTCCCTGGAAACCTTGGGCCAGCGCCCACGCTGACAGCAGTCTCACAGGTTTATTTCCCCTGGGTGCTCTTGCACGCTTGCTGGAGGTGCCTGCTGCTAAAGAAATGAGAGTGGCAGCAGCCGTCTACAGGCCAGCCCTGGACTGGTAGGGACTGTCCTTCCGCCTTTCCTCCTTGCCTGGACAGCTGGCCTCAAGGTGTTTCCAAACACAACAGGCTGGGGATAGAGTTCAGTGGTGGAGGGCCAGTCCAGCATACACCAGGCCCAGGGTTCCAACCCAACGCACTGCATATGTGTGCACATGCGTGTGAGCACACAAGCACACATTCACACAACTTCGCGCTCCTTTTCTCTCTCCTTTTTTTTCCCCCTTCTGGGCGTTGTACCAGGGCCTTAGCTGATCTTTCCTATGTTTTATTTTAAGACAGGGCCTGGCTAAGGGCTAAGTTGCCGGCTGCCCTCAGATTCTGGGTCCCCAGGAGTCTCAGGTGTGTACCACTTCATCGGCTAATGACCACGCCCCTCCCTGTGCTCCCCACCCTCCTGGGGCCAGCGTTACCCATGGAGCTCCTTGCAGAGCTGCGAGATCAGCTTCTTCAGGTGGGGGAGGCTGCTGGCGCCTGTCTTCACGAGCTCAGAGTCCAGGGCGAGCTGTGCACCCAAGTACTCCTGGACGGCTCTCAGGTGCTCTTCCGGGAGCCTGAAAGGAAATGGGAAAATAAATACCTGCTTCTCCTGTTCCCTTCTGTCACCAGCAGTCCTGCAAGTATGGGGACAGATGGCAGATCCTTAGCCAGGCTGTCCTCAGGAGGACTCCTGCACACCCTCAGGAGGGTCCCCTTAGTCTCACTGCAGGGACAGAGGTCAGGTCACAGGAAGACAAAGGGGCCAGCAGGAGCGGGGGGCCTCTCTTGGGACAAGCACCTTTGGGTGCTGCTGGAAGAGAGGTGTGGTGGGTGGGCAGGTGGTTATTGTCTACAGGGACCCAAGAGGGCTGTGAGGTGTAGGGCACCACACTGAGGAGTCTGGGGGTCGCCCAGGCTCTGTGGGGAAGTCCGCATGGCTAGCCAGGGGGTGGTGGAGAGGTGACCAGGTACGGCCATCCAGGGACCTAACAGGATGGGGACCACCCAGTGGCCCACCATGACCTGCCCAGTCCCTTCAATTTGTAAGGGAAAGGGAAAGATAAGCAGGACACGCAGCCAGGCAGAACCCTGGCCCAGTCCTGCTGGGGACTGTCCCCAAAGGTCGGGATCAGACCGCGACACTGTATCTCACAGCACTTTCTAGTTTGCTTGATTAAATTTTGTGGTACCAGGGATCAAGACCAAGATCTTCATACTGAGCTACATCCTCAACCCTTCTTTTAAATTTCGAGACAGTCTTGCTAAACGGCCCAGGATAGGCTTGAACTTGTGATCCTCCCTCCTGCCCCAGCCTCCCAGAGTGGTAGAATATGCTACCACGCCCAGTTTCTCAGCATATTTTATTCTGGGTCCCTTTTGAGTGTTTGTTCCCATGGTAATGGCAATTACTCCAGAGCAAAACATACCAGACACCACGCTCATTCTCTTCTTTAACCCACAAGATACTGTGATAGTTACGGGTATTTCACACATGAGGAAATGGGCTCAATGCATGCCAGTTACCCAGGGGATAAATTACCCTGTAAGTTTTGGCTTTGATATAAAATCATTTTGAAGCAAAGGTCCCGCAGGTCTTTCTGTAGGGTGAAGATGAAAGCTTGTTTTTGTGCAGATGGGACAGAGTGGGGTTAGGCCAAGGGAAGAATTAACAAATGGCTACACACCGCTGCCCAACATCCAGCTGGGAGCTGCTCTGTTCTGGGTCTGCACATCACAAAATCCAGTTCTTTTTTCTAAAAAGCACAGATATTTTGCCTACAAGTCATAAAACGGATATCACTGGGCCAGGCGGTACACACCTGTAATCCCAGCCCTCAGGAGACTGAGCCAGGAGAAATACTCACCCCAAGGCTAAATTCAAAGCGAGCCTGAGCTACACAGTGAGTTCCAGGCCAGCCTGGACTACACAGGGAAATGCTATTGCTAAGACAAAGTATGCCTCAAGGGCTGAGGGTGCAGCTCATGGTAGAACAATGCCTCAGTGTGGGTTTGATCCCTGCACTGCATAAATAAATACTAACAATGATGTTCTTTATTTTTTTTTTAATGGAACCAGGGATTGAACTCAGGCCCTTGCGCTTGTCAGGCAAGCACTTATTCTACTGAGCTATCTCTCTGGCCCTAGCAACGATGGTCTAATGACTCTTACTTTGAGTCCACAAGTCCTTATTACAAAAATCAACATTAAAAAAAAAAATGTTGTAGAGAAAGCTTGACATAAAAATGCAGACTTTAATGGAGAACGTGAAATTTGCTCAGAAGTCATGTACTAATGAATCTACGAACAGAGCCCTAACTGATGAGCTCTAATCAACTTGACCCAGCGACCGTGTGGATTGTCGCCTGGCCTAAGAAAAATCTCAAGCAGTCTGTCATCTGGGTAAAAAGCAACTTGACGAGTAAAGTTGATGAAGTCTACTACACCAATCGTAAGAATCTCCATTCCCCGGTGCCCTGGTCACTGTCCCTGCACCAGATCCACTGGCGCCATGAGATGAGGCCCCAGCAGAGATGGCGGGGGAGGGCAGGGTGAGGGACACCGCAGGGCTCACCCAGGGCCTCACCACATTTGCCAATGAAACCCAGGGAGAGATAGGCAGCCAAGGAGCCAGGACAAAGGACCTATTTCCGTGAGCATTGGTCATCACTTGGGGTGCTAGAGAAGGAAGTTGGGGCCTCACACCTGCTGGGCAAATGCTCCACCACTGGGCCACACCGCGGCCTGCACTGGTGCTGGGCACACACTGGCACAGTCATGGCGCTCTGCTGACTGGCTCAACACCCTGGCTATGCGGCTCTGGGAGAAACAGCCCCAAGCTGAAGGAGCACAGAGGGAATACAAACTGGTGGGCCTGGCAAAGAGCCGTGGAGCATTTGGCTGGGGTGAAACCCTAGTTATGTGAGCCACCAGAGGCGTCTTTTGCATTTTGTCAGCGAGGAGGACAGCCTTGAAAGTCTCTATGGGCCTGTCTAGTTGGAAAAGCAGCTGACCCAGTCCTGCCATTAGGGTTTTCTTTGCAGGCAGTGGAGGATCTTGTCTCACCCACTATCAAAAAACAAACATAAAAAGATGAAGGCATTAAGGCAAGGGATGACAGTGCGCGGACATGACTTCACCACACGTTCCGTGAGGGGCCAGGTACTCAAGCGCTCTGCTGGAACTCTCTCCCTGCCCTGGCCAGCCTGCTGGCCCAGACTGTTATCAATTAACAGGCAAGCACAGGCTGCTGCAGGAGAAGCCGCAGGCCCTGGCCTATGTAGACGCAGGAGCCAGCAGTCTTCACTGGGCCCAGGTCTAGGCTTCCTGGGCCCTGCCCGGGAGCAAAAATGACAAGGATGGGAGCACCAGTGCCTCAACCTCCACCACAGACAGCTGCTTGGCAGACCTTGGCATCCACACCACACCTGGGACCAGGGCCCTGATGCCCCGATGGACGACAAGGCTGGTGGCCAGCGGTGGACAGATCTGCATGTGCCCGGGGGCAGGAAGGGGCTTTGCAGCAGGTCCAGCTGGTGCCAGCAGCTCTCTGGCTTGGGCTAGAGGGCTTGGAAGACCCTATGAGGTATCTGTGGCCATTGCTGGAAGCCCTTCCAGGAACTCAGCATATAGACATGCCCAGCCCCAGAGTTCTAAGGTGTCCCCCAAAGAGGACCCTGCTCCATAGCTGGCCTGCAGGAGGTGGGCATCTGAGCCAGGCTATGACTGTCCACGTGCCTGGGCTCCCTCAGGCCCAGTGTCGGGGTAGGGAAGGAGAGACAGCCACCTGCCTCTGGTGGAAGTGGGGCTTCCAGGAGGCATGTGGCCAGATGCCCGACCCCTCATGCTGATAGCCTCGAGCCTTAGGACCATTATACCTGGCCTCATATGAAAGGGGAGACCAGGGACTTGGTGAGGGAAGTCTGTCCACACAGATGGAAAAGCAGCCTTAAGTCCCTACAGCAAGATTGAGTTTGGTGGGCTGGTGACATGAAAGATGGACCTTTTCAACTCCCTTCAGGATCCCTGGTCCCCACCACCCTCCTCTTTCAATTCCAGGAAGCAGAGCCACCTAGATAAACCCAGGGCTCCTCACCCACCTCGACTTCCCTTCGGCTGGGCAGGAGGGAGTGGGGACAAGGACCAAGAGCAAGGGCCTGGCTGCCCCAGCATCTCTGCTGCTCGCCTGCACTCTCTCAGGGGAACAGGATGTGCAGCGATGGATCAGTGGATCTGTGAGGGATCCTCTAGCTAGCGCAAGGGAACCCCTCAGCCAAGCCCTTCCATGCACCCCAGGGTCAATGATATGACCAGCCATGCTGCACCTGCCCTGGTCCAGGAATTCCAAGGGCACACAAGGAGCCCCAAGCCGGGCTCCCTCGTCTCCTTTTGACCATCGTGACCCCTGGGCCCCCATCACACACCCCTAAGGACAGTGCCACACCCTGGTCACCAGCCCTGGAGGGAAGGCAACCCCTCATCCAGCACTTCGGACCTTTCGTCATTGTTGTCACTTAGCCCTTGCTCCCTGTGCGAGGCCCTCCTAGGACCAGAGCAGGAGCCCGTGTGCGCATGTGCTGGGCATCCCCTGGCCCTACATCTGACCTTTCTGGTGTGGCCTGTGAGAGGCGACAGCTCTCCGCACATAGCTGTGTCACAGGGACACAAGGGAAGGGGCGGACACAGCCTTCTGGCATGACTGGTGCCTGGCAGTTGTGGGTGGCTTGGTGAGTGACAGAGACCTTCTAAGCATAAAACAGATCTTGTGCTCAGGAAGAGAATGATGCACTTCAGAAAGATTTAAATCTTACAAATACAAAAACATTCTCAAACTTGAAAAGTAAGCAAGGAGCTGGGAGCTAGGGTTCTTTTCTCCCCCCATAAGGATGATGGGCAAAGGGTTAATGTACGAGGTATGATCAAAATGTACGGTGAATTTCTAAATTTAAAAATATCTCTCAGTAGAAGACACATGGCCTGAATTCCCCTCAGAGTCCTCCCCTCACCTCAAACTCATCATGCCATCGTTCTTGCCACTTTCTGAAGCAGCTCTCAGCGTGTCTTTTTGTGCCTGGCTTGATGTCCTGAAGTGACTCAAAACCTTACGGCATTTTCTATCAACTGAAAATACGACACTGTGTCCTCTTCCGCTTGCTCGTCCCGTCTGGCACCACAGGATGCTTGGCTCTTGCCCAGAGTCAAAATGGCCACCAAGGTCACCACCGGAATCCCCTCAGGACCCTGGGGCAGCCCTGCCGGCACAGCTGAAGGCCTCCACGGAAGAGGACACCCAGAGCTGCTCCGCGGGAGGCACGAGCGACAGGTGAGTGTGCTCCGAGGAACAAGAGGGGTTTGAGGGGGACTTCGTGGCAGTGCTTCTTTCACTGCAACAAAGTAATATTTTTCATAGTTTTTGCTCAAAAATGTTTTTTTACCCAGCACTCCAGACGCTGAGGCAGGAAGATCGTTGTGAGTTTGAGACCAGCCTGGGCTACAAAGTGAGCTCAAGGCCCACCTGAACTGCATGGTGAGGTTCTTTGGTCTTTTTTCTTTTTCAGTACTGGAGATAAGAGCCCAAGGACTTTGTGCTGGGCTTCCTCCCTGGCCTGGTATTTATTTATTCTTAGGTTCTGATACAGGGCCTCAAAAGACAAAAAAAAAAAATAGTTTTTACAAAATGTCATTTTTCCAGTCAAAGAGACTTTTGCATAAGGTACATGTACTTTCCTGCTTTAAAGATATTGCAATAATTTTTGTAATCCTACACATGTACCGTATTTTCAATTGCACTATAAAAATTGTACAACTTGAGGGGGCGATAACCTAGGCGAGAAACAAAATTGTTTTCCGAACTGGCGATTAATGACATCTTCAGAAATGAACAAAAATGTGGCCCACAGGGAGTCACCATTCCTCGGGCTAAAGGCCACCCGCTGTCCAGGATGTGGGCCCAGGCATGCCCGGGACAGAGGGCGCCCCTAGGTGGGCACTCACCCGCTGGTGTCCATGGTCTGGAGCCGCTGAAACAGTGTCTCGGAGAGGCTGGGCCGGCTGGCCTCAGGGGCACGGGGGTTCTCGGCGGGCACCGGAAGCTCCTTGGTCTCACAGGGCCCGACAGAGAGAGGGATGTTTCTGGGTGGCAGCTCAGGCGGCGACGCGACACTTTCTACCCAAAAGAGCAGCAAGGAGACGTTGGCGAGGTACCCTGGGTGTCACTCGGCCCCGGGCCCGGGTCCCGTCTGCGCCCACGGTGCCTTCCAAAGCCACTTCCTCTCAGACAGCGCTGGCCGGAAGCCCCGGGCACGGCACTGGCTCTCCCGGTCCTTGCACCTGGGGCCACTGGGGGGGGCTCTGCAAACGCCTGCTGGCGTCACGTGGCCCTGCTGGGCACAGGCAAGGTGGCCTGCTGGGCTGTGGGCCATGTACAGACAGAGCTGGGTGGGGATCCCTGGGGCCACAACCCAAGAAGGAGGCTGGGGTGGGGAGGTGGGGGAGGCCTGATCAACTGTCCCTCCATCACCCAACTCTCTATCTCCGTGCACCTTCTCTCCAGCCTCTGCCCTCCTCTTCCTACAGAGCCTTTTTAAAAGTGAGCTGGGAAGGGTGGACACACTGATAATCTAGCACCTAGGAGGCTGAGACTGGAGAACTGCTACAAATTCAAAACCCACCTGGGCTGTACAGCAAGTTCAAAGTCAGCTCAGAATACACAGCAAAACCCTGACACAAAAGACACTTGCCCACCTCCTTCAGAATCTTTCCTGTGTGTACCACAAGCAGGCAAAGGCCACTTCCTATTCATGGTTTTTCTCACACCAGTGGCCAGCATAGGCCACGGCCACAGCATTGTCTGGGGACTTTCTCTGTTTAGTGGACATGCATTTCACTTCCTCCCCTGCTCTGAGTTCTGGGGATGGCTACGGGTGAGTTTGAAGCCCCGGAGAATGGGCAAACCCGAGCCGCATCAGACACCTTGCACCGGAGGACTCAGCGTCTGAGTGCCTGGACCTTTTTGGGGAAGTGAAGCTGCAGTCACAAGACTGGGCTCTTTCTGTCTCGAGTCCTCACAGGAAGTGTGTCAGTTGGATCTGTCTCCAGACACAGCCCTGAGGGGCACAGCAAGCTGCAGGGTGTCGGGGCACGCCAGGACAGTGATGCGTGGAAGGCACTGCGGTAGGTCCGCTTCTGGAGGTCAAGGTCAAGGCTAGGTCCCATGCACAACCCACCAGCACCCTGGCAGGTGACTGCAGACTCACAGCTCAACCCTGGCTTTGCCAGCTGGACCTGCCTGGTCCCTGAGGGCACTTCAGCCTCACGCCAGTGAGGGCACAAAGCTGAGGCCTGCCTGGTGCCCCTTCCAGTATCCTGGAGCTTGGCCTGGTTCTGAAGGGGTAGCTGTCAGTCTGTCCTTGAGGAGTCCAGGGAAGGGCAGAGAGGAGGCTGGTGACCCCCAAGCCAGCCCACAGGAGGGGACAGAGAGGGCCCTGCATGGGGCTGGCAGGTAGGAGCCAGGCAGGGAGTTAGTGCTTCAGGTGTCATCTCTTCTGACTGCCAGAACCGCTCTGGCTGGCAAAGGGGAGGAGGCATCTCGCGTTTCCTTTTAGGAAATGAACCTCTGAGAGGAGAGGAAGGTGCGCACAGGTGAGCTTTCTCTCTGCAGCGTCCTTTCCGTGACACTCGCCCATGCTCACTGTGCCGAAGCTGCACTAGGGGCAGGCCTGAGTCTCACACGCTTGAAGTTCTTTGGTCTTTTTTCTCTTTTTCAGTACTGGAGATAAAACTCAAGGCCTTTGTGCTGGGCTTCCTCCCTGGCCTGGTATTTATTTGTTCTTAGATTTTGATACAGGGTCTTGTTAAGTTGCCTACACTGGGCTTGCCCTTGCGATCTTCCTGCCTCGGCCTTCCAGAGTGCTGGGGTTACAGGTATGTGCCACCTTGCTGGGCTTCCTTTTGAACATATTTTTAGGGACTGCACCTTTGCCCCTTCCTCTTAATGATGATAGAAAGAAATATCTTTCACCTTTCCCTCCAATCCAAGGCACTCCTTCCCCACTGCCCCTGTCCCATGGTGGGAACTCTACTTACAGAGTGCCTATGAAGTACCAGGCGTGGGACACACTGTTCATGGGCTCACTGACCCTTGTGACAGCCTGATGGGTGGGTGCAGTGCTGCCCTGCCTTTACCATCTCTAAAGAGAAGACTGTATGTAGTTTACAGAGGTTAAATCATTTACTCAAGACCACAAAGCTAACAAGCTGGGAAGCATGACTTCCAGCCTACACCTGCCTGTGACCTGTCAGGGCCTGTGTTCCTAACCTGTCATCTACCACCAGGCCACACTGTCCTCCTCTAGTAATGGGACCCTCGAATCTGCAAGTGCTGGGTCCACCGGGCATTGAACTCAGGACCTTGCACTTGCCAGGCAGATGCTGTGCCCCTGAACTCCATCCCTGGCCCGAAGACCAGGTCCTGAAGGCATCTCTGACCGCTTGCCCCCCTCCTTCCCTTCCTACCCATGTCCTCCTCAGGGTCGTCACCGGTGTCCTCCTCCTCCAGTGGCACGGGGTACTGCAGGTGGGTCACCAGCCCCATGTTCTCCTTCTTGTAGAACTCAATGAGCTGGTCCAGTTTAGTGAAGTACCTCACCGGGACGCCTTCTGTTGCCTGCGGACAGAGCCCCAAACAGAAGCAAGCGTTAACTGACCAGTCTGTCGCCTACCCACAGGCCACCTGCAGTGGGGACCGGCCAGGTCACCTTGATCCAGAAACAGCCTTAGCCTCTGGCGCCCGCACCCCACGTCCTGTGGCCAGCAGCTCCCAAAACAAGCCAGCAGGACAGTTTTGAAGGCAGTGTTTATTCTTTCAGTCGTTGCTACTCAAAACAGTACATTTTCCACAATGGTTTTTACCATAGAAAATATACATATAAAGGAAGTCTCCTACAACTCCACAACTCTGAGGAACTTATTTTTAGTGGATTAGAATACTTTGTTGTCTTCTTGTACATGTTTGAAGGGGAGTTATTTTCGTTTTCTTCCTCATAAAGATCACTTCTAATAGTCCGTTATCATGCTTCACCATCTAGCTATACCTCTGGGCCCCGATCATTGATCTGATATTAAAGTCAGGAAAAAATGTATTCCTACAATTTTTTTAATTTAATGTTTTTTCAAGTCTTTATTGTAACAAGGCCAGTGCTTCAGCACAAGGGGATAGTACTCAGGAGGAACCATTCCTGTACTAAAGCCCTTAATTTTTTATTTTTTTAATGTACTTGGGTTTTGTAGGGTCTCACTATGCACTCAGACTCATGGGGATCCTCCTGTTTTTCGGCCTCCACAGCACTGAGATTATCGATGTGCGTCACCGCGGTCAGCCCAGCGTGCGCTGGGGATGGGGCTGGTTCGGCATGCGGCTCCAGGGATTGAACCAGGGTCCATGTGCTTGCCTAAGCAGGTGCTTTAGTCCACTGAGCTATCTCGCCAGCCTTGTTTTTTGTTTTGTTTTGTTTCAAAGAGAATAATAGGGCCAGGGAGATGGCTCAGTGGAATAAGTGCCTCCCTGGCAGGTGCAAGGGCCTGAGTTCAATCCCTGGTTCTGAAAAAAAAAAAAAAAATCAAAGAGAATAATAGTAAAAAAAAAAATTAGAAAAGTACAGAATTTATTTTACTAAAAAAAATAGGAATTCAGCAATGGTTGTTATATTGCATCTTGTTGTTTTCAAATTAGTTGCTCAGATTATCAGATACAAGCATGCAAAACTGGTCAAAAAAGTTAGAGTATTAAAAAGTTAATACTTAAAATTTAAGTATTAACTATTCCTTTCAATACAACAACAAAAGTCAGCAGTACAATTATCCAAGCTATCCTGTATATACACATGAACATATTTTTTTCCCTTTTCTCTCTCTCTTTTTTTTTTTTTTTTTTTTTTTTTTTTTTTTTTTTTTTTTTTTTTTTTTTTTTTTTTTTTTTTTTTTTTTTTTTTTGGTGGAACTGGGGATTGAACTCAAGCCCTTGTGCTTGCCAGGGGAAGCGCTTATTCCACTGAGTCACCTCCCCTACCCCCCCACATTTCAGTTTCTATTGTACCTTTCAGATTTTATTCACTCTTTCAGGTTCTTATACTATTGAGACAGCATGATGTTTATACACGTGGGTCTGATTAGTTCACTTATGAGTATGGTCTTTAGTTGCATCCACTTGCCTATAAAAGCCCCAAGTTTATCTTTCTTTGTAGCTGAGTAACACTCCATTGTGTAAAAATACCACATCACTTTATCCATTCCTCAGTTGATGGGCATCTGGGTTGTTTCCAAGATTTAGCTCTGACAAACTGTGCTGTTATAAACACGGGTGCACATATATAAGCAGAGATACAAACCAAGGAAGATTTCTTTGCTGCTTATGCCATTTTCTGAGTTTTGAGAAAAACTGAATTATAACACATAAAAGAAAAATTGTACTTCAGTTTTTCTGAAAACTCAGAAAATGGGGTAGGCAGCATTTTCTGGAAATCCCTGGTTTGTATTTTTGCTGCTGATGTGAGAGGCAGTTTTGGTCTGGGGCCAGGTCCCCTTGCTCCGCCCCAAGAGGCCCCACCCATCCAGGCCCTGCCCCAAGAGAAGCTCCGCCCCATCAAGGCCCCACCCGCCAGCCCTGTCCTATAGAGGTTCGGCCATGTCCAGGCCCTCTCAGAGGCCCCACCCCCCGGCCAGCCGCTGGACCACAGCAGATGTGGCTTGCCCTAGGTAAGGGGATGGGCACCGGAAGCATCCTCCAGTCAGGGCTTCGCTGACTTGAACAGCAACCATCAAATGCTTGTGACTTTAGATTTGGGGATCTGAGCCAACCGCTTCCTGAAATGCCCGAGGTGCCTTTCTACTGAAGGCAATGGCTCCTGAGGAACAAGGCCAGCTGGCCACAGGTTGGGGTGGGAAAGCCCACCAGGTGGGCACGCAGGCCGGCTCTCGCCCCTCCCACCGCCCAGGCCAACCCTTGTTGCTGCTAGCTTGGGGCATGGACCTGGGAGCACTGCTCCAGGAGGAGGTTGGTAGGACTGCAGGTGGGAGGGACTGGGGCACCTTCAGGGTCACAACGAGGGTGTGTCCCTCACCCCTGGGGCTCCACGTTGTCCACCTGAGCTTTTCTGGCCCCTCTGTCTCTCATCTTATTTCTTGCTGTCTGTCTGTCTCTGCCCATATACACAATATAAATCTGTGCATGGAAGTGTGCATGTGTGTGTGTGTGGTTTAAGCTGTTTAGTGGATTTGTGTGGCATTTAACAAAGGGGTTGGTGTATTTATTTTTCACAAATTTCCCTTGCTTTCATTAAGCCCCACACTGAGGAATTTCTTTCAAGAATTAGCAACAGCATCAGATTGCTGATGCCTTCTAAGTATTCTCTAGTAGATTCAAAACCAAATCCAAGCAGAATAACAAAAGCAATTCGATGCAGAGATGGAGGATCTATGGTCTGGAGTCAGAGCAGTAAACATCGCCCTGTAAAAGAACTCAGCTCACGGGAGAGGCGTAGTTAGCCGTATGGAAGAGGGATGTGAAAAAAGAAAATCCAAGTGGAACAGCTCTTGTGGGAATCCAGGAAGGGTTCTCAGCTGGAGGAGCCCAGGAGGCCGGGGGATTTAGGAAGCACCGATGCAGGTGCACACATGTATGTGCCATTTAAAAGCCAACACTGCGCTGTGCTGCTGACCGTTGATAGGTTCGATTTCAGAGATGTGAAATGTGAGGCAAATAACTGGCAACTGATGACTCTGCTGAGTATTAAGCAAGTAGATACTCCAGACCAGCCTAAAAGGAATCCCTGGGAGCCAGGGCTTGGGGCTGCCTCCTCCCAGGCGGCCCAGGTTCTCAGCAAGGTGGAGAATGCAAGGCTGAGTTCTAACCTCAAGGGTGGAGGAAGAACAGGGGTGGTGGCACCCACCTAAAATCTCTGCACCCAAGAGGCCAGACACTATCTCAAACAAACCAACAAAAAAGATGGGGCAGAATCCTGTCTGAGTGGACAGGGAGTCCATTTAATAACAGGCACTTCTGGGCACTGCTGGGAGGACATTGTCTCTCCAGCCCCCAGTCTTGTGGGGTGCTGTGGGTGTGGTATGTCCTCTCCTCCATCCATGTGTTGAGCACTTAATCGCTCAGTTCTTATGTGAATGGGATTTGGAAGTGGGGCCCTGGGGAGATGGTTAGTGTTCCATGAGGTTTAGAGACAAGGACCCAAGACATGAGCTGGGTGCTTGAGCTGTCCACCATGTGTCACCCTGTGCCATGTTAGGGTATAGCAGGACAGCCCTCCCCAGACACCCAGGGCCTCCCCAGTGCCAGGATGGGTGGCCTCATAAACCTATATTCTTCCTAAATCGCCCAGCCTGTGGTGTTCAGTTCCAGCAACAGCTAGCAGACCTAGGTGAGCACCAGAGAAGGACCTGATCCCTAGCTGGCTGAGCCCCTCAGCAAGAAGCCTCTCTTTGCAGAACAGGTTGGGTCCAGACTCATCCCCGGTCCCCAAGTGCTGGGGTCACGGGCATGCACCTTCACATCCAGCTTCAACAATCTGAAACCATGAAATGTGGTCAGGAAGGCTGTCTTGTATATCAGTGGGGGTCATGGCTGGATGCAAGTGTTGCGAAAGTGGGGAGTGTAAGGAGAGTGAAGGGGGGGCACTTAGAGGTGGGGCTGTAACCCTGAGCCCTGGAGGTTAGAGCCCAGGGTGGGACAGGTGGGCCATGCATAAGGAGTAAGGCCTCCCACAAGCATGTGCCATGGACACAGGGTGTCACTGGGAGTGAGCCAGGCCAGGCTCCCTTCCTCTCCTCTTCCTCCTGGCCTCCCAGTCTCCTTTACCAGACCACCCCACCCCCACAAACAGGAAGCTACAAGGCAGGGGACCACACGGGTGGGCGTGCTGCACATGGAAGATGCTCACACATCCAGGTCTGGGAGCCCCGAGTGTCGCACTGAATTCAGAAGGCCTGCTCCCCTCCAGGCTGGAGGCAGCCCCAGATTCCTAAGTCTCCAGGCTGCGAGACTTGGTTCCTCATTCTGCGACAAAGGCTTTCCTGAATATAGTTATCAAGTCATCTTGAAATAGAGAAGGAACCCCAGAAGGCCTGCGTGAGCTGTGTGTGCCCCAAACCGTTACTGAAGCTCCCCAGGGGGAGCCCACCCACAGGGGCTCTCTGCTCTGCCCTGACTGTCCCATTTGCCAGTGAAGAGTTCCTTCCTTCCTTCCTTTATTTGTTGTTTTGAGTCAGGGTTTCCCTCTGTACTTCAGGATGGCCTTAAACTCACTAGAGAGCCCAGGTGCCCAGGCTGTCCTTGAATTTTCAACAATCCTGCCTCAGCCTCCAGGTTACTGGGATTGTCAGTGTGCCCCATCACGCCCGGCTCCTCCTCTCTTTAGCGGGTAACTAGGGCATGTCCTAGGCAGCTCCATATTGAAGAAACAAAGAACAGCATTCCCACATCAAGCTCGCTAACCCTTGACAGCCCCGCACAAAGCAGACCTCCCCTCAGGGTTTCCTGGGTCAGGAGAATGGACAAGAAGTACAGTTCAGAAGCACACGTCTTGCAGAAGAAAGGATTGTAGGAGTTGAGTTCTGTCAGACAACACCCCCATCTCTTTGCCTGCCTCCCATTAACATCTCCAGGCTGTGGAAAATTCCAGGGGATTTTCAGGAAGATCCTTCCCACAGGCCCCAGCAGACATCGCTCCACCTAGCCCAGTTTAGAATCAGCAGTTCATTCTGCCTTGGGGCTATGTTGCTTCCCCCACAAGCTTCAGGGGAAAAGGTATGAAGCCAGGGAGAGGGGCAGCCCCAGCCCTCGAAGTTCGGGAGGAAAGAGGGCACCAGGGTCTTTCTAGTTAATTAATTAATTAATTATTTTTTAAGACAAGCCTTCCCTATGTAGTTCAGGCTGGCCTTGAACTTGCTTGTGTGACCCAGGCTGGCCTCCCAAGTGCTGGGACTGCTGGCATCTGCCACCAAAACAAGGCCAGCTAGTGTCCAGCTGCTAGAGGTCAGAGCTGTGTGTTCCCAGGGATGCTGCATCTCCGGACAGTTCTGGGCTACCTTTCTGACACCCTGGGGGAAGGCACAGGCTGGCAGGGCTGGCAAGCTGGACAGGCTGGATTGACAGAAGGTGATTTTAATGACAGCACTGTCTGCTGTTTCTAAATGCAGAACCGAAACTGGTCCAGGAAGGAAGCTGGTGCAGGCAGCAGGATAGGAGCCATGCCCCCTGTCCCCACCCCCAAATTGCTCCAGAAGGTTTGGTTAGGCTTTGTTTTAAACTAAAAAGCATTCACAAGCCAGATGAGGGACACAGACATGTAATCCCAAGTGGTAGGGAGGCTGAAGCAGGAGGATTACCGGCACAAGGCCAGCCTGAGGAATCTAGCAAGTTTCCATCTCAAAATAGAAAAATAAAAAGGGCTTGAAGATGCAGCTCAGTGCTCCCTGGGCTCAGACCCCAGGACTACAAAACAGAACAGTCCACATAAAGAGCCCCAGAGCAGCTGCTGTCAGTCTTCTTGTTTCCTAGGGGGGTAGCAGAGGCCGTGTAGGGAGTGGGCCAGCCTTGGCAGAGCCTGGGTTTTGTTCTGAGAGTGCTGTGCAGCCACTGAAGGAACTGAAGAGAGAGAGAGAGAGAGAGAGAGAGAGAGAGAGAGAGAGAGAGAGAGAGTGTGTGTGTGTGACACTAGGTGAGAGTGGGGCAAGCATACAAGCTGGGATTCCCAACCCGCTCTGGTGCTTCACATAGGGAGGTGCAGACAGAGGGGGTCGCGGGGACAGGGACTCTCACAGGCTGGCTTCCAAGGAACTAGTTGGTGTGGACAGATGTGGGTGGGGAGAACTTTTGTGGCCATGCGCCAAGGAGGTGGCACCTTGAAGGACAGCTCCTCCCGTCCCTCTTCTAGATGTGCACATCCCTTGCGTGTCCCTCAGGGTGGCCAGGGCCGGCTGGCATCTGGAGCTGGGGCCCAGGCATGGTTAGGGTGCAGAGCTGTGACGCCAAAGTGGCCAGGGCTGTAGAGGCCCTCGGAGGAAGGAGGTGAAGAAAGGCCCAGGCGGCTCTGCCTACATCTTCCGGAAAGCTTGCGAGTTGCGGAGCCCAGGACAGAAGGATGGGGGTGCAGTGAAGTCCACGGGGCGGCAGGCGCGGGCGGGGAGGTAAATCCGGCGCACGCTGCGTGCGCACGTGTGCACGCACATTTCCTGCGGTGCCTGCAGAGGACCAAGGAGCGGGGACCAACCCAGAGAGCGTGGGGCCCCCGTCGCTCAGAGTGCGGCAGTTGGGCAGGGTTCCCCACTAACAGCAGCCACGTGGACTGTAGGAAGCGACGGCCACAAAGGTAAGGGCCCCCAGGAACTCGTCGTGCGTCTGAAGGTCAGAAAGTGCGTGCCCAAGAAATGATCATTTATCAGGGGATGCAGAAGCCCAAGGAAAGGGCAGGTCCCAAGGAGCACAATTAGAACATCAAGGTGAGTGAGGAAGACAGCTGTCACCCAGGGAATTCAATAAGAATCGACGCCTAGCCTGATACCGATAACACAGCCGATGTCAGTCAGTAGCCGTCAAAGGAATGGCGGAAGTGGAAGGCACTATGGGGCAGCCCTGGGTAGTTATCGGTTCACGCAAGAATCATCCATACTCATGAACGCCAGGAGGGGGAGCGTTTGAGGAGGAACAGGGTATTTACATAACCTCCAAGTATCATCCCACAAGGCAAGTTTTATTTATTTTATTTACATTTATTTTTGAGGTAGGGTCTCACTATGTAGTCCAGGCTGGCCTTGAACTTACTGTGTAGCCCAAGCAGACCTCGAACCCCACAGGGATCCTCCTGCTTCAGCCTCCCAAGTGCAACAAGTTTTACTTTTTAAATCTTAATTTCAATTTTTGTGCAGTGTTAAGAATTGAACTCAAGGCTTTGCACGTGCTAAGCAAGTGCTCTTTCGCAGAGGGACATCTCAGCTCAGTTACTAACATAAAAGGGGAGGAAGCCTGGCAGACACCAAAGTTAACATCACTGTTAGGACAGAAAGGCCTGGGCACCTTCTCTCCCAGAGGCCAGCATCACTATGGGGGAGTCCTGCAGAAAACCCCAGGCACGCAGAAGCATCATCAGGAAACAGAAGGCAGGAGACAGTCCACCAAAGCATCAGCCTGTTTTCCTCAAAGTGCCCCAGACAGGCAGAAGAAAAGGCAAGGGCCTGACCTGGCTGGAGGCTTCTGGCTAGGCGTGACAGTCCCTGAGCCACCATGCAATTCAGGGGTGGACGCAGGTTCAGAGGGACAGAAATCATGTATGCATTTTATATAAATACAGAAACCATCTATTTGTACATTGCTATGGAGACTGTTGGAGAAGCTGGAACCGAGCCCAAGGGTTCGGTGGTGGCAGTGGTGCTCAGTGCTGACTTCCTGATTTGCATGGCTCAACAGGGTAACACCGGGGAAAGTTCTTATCATGTAGGAAAAACACACTGAAGTGCCTGGGAATAGAAGGCAGGGTCAGGAACTTGATCTCCAGTGATTCAGGAAAGCAGTAATAGCAATACGAGAGACAAATAATCATAGTAATAGGAGGCCAGGCTTGCCTGATGCTAGATGCTGGGGAAAAGTATGTAAGGGGGACCTAGGGGCTTTTTGTGCTCTTCCTAATGACCTTTCCCTTTGCTTTTTTCTATTTATTATTATTATTTTTTATTTTTTATTTTTTTGGCAGAACCAGGGATTGAACTCAGGGCTTTGCACTTGCCAGGGAAGCACTTATTCCACTGAGCCATCTTCCCAGCCCTTGCCTTTTTGAGACAGGGTCTCGCTATGCAGTTTAGGCTGGCCTCGAGCTTGCAGCAATCCTCCTGCCTCAGCCTCCTGAGTGCCGAGGTTATGAGCTTTCATCACTACACCCAGCCTGAAGATTTTCTAAGTCAACTTATTTTCAAAATGAGAAGTTTTGATTTTTTTTTTTTTTTTTTTTTTTGTGTGGCCAGCTCAGCCCACCCTGGGTGTAGGACTGGTGCAGAATGTGGTCCTGGGGTTCACAGTCTCCGCACTTGCCTCAGCTCGCCTAAGCAGGTACTTTAGTCCACTCAGCTATCTTGCTGGCCCCTGATTTTTTTTGTGTGTGTATTTTAGGGAAGAGTTTACAGGGTGTTCAGGATCTCACTACTAGATCGGACTCATGGTGATCAACCTTTTTACAGACTCTCAGGAGCTGGGATTACAGGCGCACACCACCACGCCCACTCTCAATTCCCTTCTCAGCACGTCCCAGGGGTGGGGCCAGCACAGTAGGCCCAGGATGAAAACTCTGGCCCCTGTGCCTGCCTGTAGGTGCCTGATTTTTTTTTTTTTTTTTAAATCACATAAAGCTATTCTAGGTCTACATACGTATAGAGGTTTTTGTACAAAATCTACAAATGTGTTGGAAATACCCGGGCCATTCAGATAGCTGTGGTAACATGAATGCACCAGAGACGCCAGTGCTGGCCCCGGGCAGAGTGGCAGCTGTGCCACTCCGTGAACAGAGGTAGCTGTGTGGCCAGCGGGGCTGGAGAACCCAGGCCACAGTAGTGGACACAGCAAGTCTTGAGTAACGGGCACAGGGAAGCTGTCTGGCATGGGCAGAGGAATGGGGGTGGCGTGAGTGTAGCGCCTGTTTCCTCCCAGCGCCCCTGGACTTGACTTAGCTGCAGGGATGAAAGAGTGGCAGTCGAAGATGGACAACAGGGCACCCAGGGAAGGTTCTCAGGACTCTGGCACAAAGGGTCACACTCAGGAGGCTGAGATAGGAGGCTCACTGCAAGCTTGAGGCTGGCCTGATCTACAAAGTGAATTCAAGGCCAGCTGAACTGCATCATGAAACCCTATCTTAATAAGGCAAACAAAGAAACACACAGGGTCAGTGCTGGGCTGGAGGCTGCCCTCCCCTCCCCCACCCCTGCTGGGCAGAACTGGCAGACTTGCATGGAGGACTCTGGCGCCGGAGCTGGCCAAGGGGCCTCAGTGCTCTGGGGCCATAGGGCACGGGTGGACTCCAAGTCTTGCCTCTCAGTGCCCGCATGGCCAAGGGAAGCGGGGCCTTGGGAAGGGGGCCTTTGACCATCTCCGGCCACTTCAGGGAACTCTGAGTGGCTCGGTATGGAAGGGAGCGACATTCGAGTCTGTGGAAGGGGGAGGCCCGGTGCGGAGCCCTCGATGCGTCCTCACTCCTGCCCTGGGCCTCTCCCCAGCTCTCTACCCGGCCCCGGGCTGCTGCCCACAGGCCATTCCCACCCGGCGGGCACTGCCACTCACATGGGGGCAGGTGGGGTGATCCATCTTATTTCCCAGCAGCACTCCAAGGGCTTTCTCTGCCTGTCCTAGTGAGCCCCAACTTCTCAGTCAGTCAGTTTTGTCTTGCCTGATTCTGGAAAGAGGTGGCTTGGGTCTGCCCCTCCCCCAGAGGCCTCCCCCCCCCCATCTCGCCCTACTGCCCCGTCCCGGCTCTCCTCCAAGCCTGAGCAGCTTACGAGGCCTCTGAAGCCCTGCATCAAAGGAACTGCAGCTCGTTGGGCCCAAGCCACAGCTGGTACTGGTGCTGTGCTGGTGCGAGCCCATGGCACTGCCCTGCGCTCTTCCTCTCTCCCACTCACGGGACACCTTGAGAACCAGTTACAGGAGGAAGCTGAAGCGGCTGGGTTAGGCACCTCATCCAACACTGCCCAACCGGTTCCACCCCAGGACCGATCACTGGGGCACCTTGTCCAAGTCCATTACCCTTTCAGCTCGTCCCCTTGCATGGGCCCAGATCTCTCTAGGTAATCCGTCCTTCCCGGGAGCCTGAACCCTGCTGTGGTCCCAGCATCCTTCCCACCCTGGCTGTCTCACTTTTCTCAGTCCTGTGGCAGCTGGTTTCCCAGCAAGGGCTGGAGCCATAGGTGAAGCGGGCCCCACCCCACCTGGCTGCATCTCCCCAGCCCTCACCAGGCAAGAAATGAACAGCTACCAGTGAGGGACAGAGCCAGGAGGGGAGCGGATGGAAAGAGAAGGCCCTAGGCGGTGTACAGCAACACTTAGGAAGACCCTGGGGCAGAAAAAGAGAAAACTAAACTAGAAGCCCAAGAGAATGGCGTGACCTGCCATCGCAGCCCTCGGGAAGCTGAAACTGGAGGATCTCCATGAGTTTGATGCCATCCTGGGCTACCTGATGAGTTCAAAGCCAGCCTGGACTGCATAGAAGACTCTGTTTCAAGAAAACATGTCTGTCTGTCTGTCTGTCTGTCTGTCTGTCTATATCAGAGGCCCAGAGCAAACAGGAATCTCCCAACTTGCCACAGGAATGCCTGAAGCCCCAGACACTGGAAGGGGACAAGGACATGCCTGGCAAACAGGCATGGCAAGTGTGGCCCTCATGCTCCCCTGGAGCAGGGCTCCCCTGGATTCTGGTGCAGAAGCTCAGCTTGGGAAACAGAGAAGGCAGGCTGCTCGGAAGACCTCAGCCCACAGAGGAACTGAAAGTCACTTGTGCCACCCAGAGGAACTGGCCAAAGTGCCCCGCACCCCAGGGCCCAAGGTATGGTCTTCCAGGGGCAGCACCCATGCCTCTACCTGGCAAGAAGGGGAAAACTGGGCCTTGGGCAGCTGATGAGTGGGGGGCCTGTGGGAAGAGGGGCCAAGGTGGCTGAAGACAGCACACGGCAGAGCGGCTTGCACCCGCAGGATAGGTCACACAGCAGCCTACAGTGCAGTGAGGTTCATGGCCTCCTGGACACCACTCCAGGCAGATTATGGTGGATGCCAGGAGAGGCTACACCAGTCCTTGCAAGCAGCTGGGGTTTGCGGGAGCAAATCCAGCCCAGTGAACCCATTTTTGTGCCAGGTGCCAACGTGCAGTATGTTTGTTAGCTTCAAGCTTAGATCATCTTTAACCTTTTGCATTTGATGCAGCTGTAGCTCAGCTGCCTACAAATGAATGGCAGGCAGGCAGGCAGGAGGAACAGGCTGGGGCGAGACAGACAACAGCAATCTCAGACTATCAAAGAGTCCTGTCAAAGGGAGAAGGATTCCCTGGCTGCAGTCACCTCACCCAAGCTAATGTAGGCCCAAGAGGATCTGCTCCTTACATTTCTCAAGGGAAGCTAAAAGATCTAGATTACTGTGTAAAACTCTCTAAATTTCAGGATGTGTTTCTGTTTTTGTGTTTTTGAGACAGGCTGACCTCTAACTTGTGCTCCTCCTGCCTCAGCCTCCCAAGTGCTGGAATTCCAGGGTTGCGGCACCACACTCAGCCTTGTGATTTCCTCTTTCTCCTTTGAGAACCACATGGAAAAGGAACGCCAGCTTAAGAGGAGCATGCCCAGGTCAGCCTAGAGCCTGTTTCCGGGGCTGTTGAGCTCTGCCTTCTACATAAGGCCAAGATTCATGCAGTCTCACTGCTGCTCCGAGACAGTAGTAGGTACTAGGGGGAGGAGAGTACTCCCACCACAACCCAAAGTAAGAGGCAGCATTATGCAGTGTCAAGTTTAAAGAAACTGACCTGGAACCCCAAGTCCAGCTTGGAAGGGGCATGTGTGAGGGGAGGAGACCATGCAGAGGTTTTTGTTTTGTTTTGTTTTTGTTTTTCAGACAGAGTCTCCCTAGGTAGCTCAGGCTAGCCTAAAACTCACAGTGATCCTCCTGCCTCAGCCTCCCTAGTGCTGGGATGACAGGTGTGTACCACCACACCCAGCCTGACCACACAGTTTTAATGATGGCAAACAGAGCCATGGCAAGAGCTCAAGAGGAGCCCTGTGCAGGTGCAGTGGGCACCGAGGTCACCCCCTGGAAGAAGAGCCAGGCGCAGTGCTTCATGGGAGGGGCGGAGCTGGGTTGCCCTGGGTGGGGCGGAGGTGGGGGAAGGACATGCGGAAGTAACTCTAGGGGCTCAGCACACCTCAAATTCAAATCAGAGGGACTGGGAAGATAGCTCGGTGGTCTGAGCACCTGCCTGGCAAGCGCAAGGACGTGGGTTAGATCCCCAGTACTACACGCCATGCTAGCTGGTTCTGAGCACACCAAGCCAGCCACCTAAACTGGGTGTGGTGGGGTGCACCTGTAATCTCAGCTCTGGGGAGGCTGAGACAGGAGGCTCCGTGTGGAGCCCAAGCTGCTTAGCAGGATCCTGTACCAAATAAAAAAATAGATAAATGATTTCTTAAATTTTAAAAATAATTAAATTAGACATAAAATACAAAATTCACAGTTGGCTTGTGCGTGTCTGGTGGGCACAGGACGCCCCAGCTCTTGAGAGTCCCTGGGGCTCACGAAGGAAGGTGACCTTGGTGTCTAAGACCACAGGGAACAGTGCAGGGATGGTGAGGCGGGGGGCCGAGGGGCAGCACGTGCTCCGCTAAGGGGACGCGGCCCAGAGCTGCTCCAGCAGGAAACAGCAGTGCTGGGGCGGCTCAGGGTGCCGCGAGGACTCGGGCTTCACATGCTGTGCTGACACAGTTACCCTGGAGCGCTCCTCGCCCCGAATCCCAACTCTGATCTGCTCCAGCGCCCAAGCTCTTCCCCATGTGGGAAACGCAGCGCCTGGTCACCCGGGTGAACCTACAGCCTCGGATAGAAGATCACCGTCCACCCCCTGCACCATGGCTACGGGAAACACGGTTTTGTGTTTTGATTTGAGCCTCATGTTGGAGACATCGTGATTCCGAAATTACAGAAATCCTAAATCCGAGCCCTCTCGGGTTCCGAGCTTTGTGGACGAGTTGCTCAGCCTGCGCTAACTGCTCCTACACCGCACTCACGGGCAGCAATCAGGGCTTTTAAAGTCGGACACAGCTGGCTGGGCTGACGCACCCAACGATTGCCACATCACTGCTACTCTTTCCACTCCCGAGCTGCAGGAGTTCTGCCACCCTGCTCAGAATGCCTCGGTGAGCACCTACTGTGCGGTCTTTCTCGCTATTTTTAACATAACAAATATATTACAGATTCTAAAGTTAAATTTTAGAGAAAAGGCTACATTGATCATTTTCTAAGCAGGGAAACGTCTCAAGGTTGGTGATTTTCTTTCTGGTTCATTTTTTCATTCTGAATGTCCTTACCCTGCTTACTTTTTTTTTTTTTTTTTTTGTCTCTTTTGAAACAGGGTCTCACTATGCAGTTCAGACTGGCCTTGCACTCAATTTGTAGCCCCGCTGGTCTTGAACTCACAATGATCCTCCTGACTCAGCCTTCCAAGTGCTGGAATTACAGGTGTGCACCACCATGCCTGGCTCTTGCTTACTGTTTTCCTACAACAAAAGGCCGAGATGACAAATACTAACCAGCAGTCATTCTCTTCAATCCAAAGAAAAATATTAAACAGGGCAGATGGCACACACCTACAGCATCGGATAGAAGATCACTGTACTATGAGATAGAATAAACCCTGTACTCGGGAGGCTGAGGCAGGAGGATTGCTGTGGGTGGGGTGAGATCCTGCCTCAGAAAACCAAACAAAACCTTTAACAAGAGCAAAATGTCCTCTGGGAGGCTGAGCACACAGAGAAGGCCTGCAGGAGACACGGGCTGGGACCCTGTTCATTATTACTCTTTCCGGCAGTTCCTGTATGGCCCCTTTCACCTGGGGACCAGGTTATGTCTCCCTGCTTTTGTCCACCCGGCAGAAAGGAGGGCTCTGCACCCTGTACCTGCATAAAGGTGGCGAGACTGGGCATAGAGGGGCCTGGGTGGGTGGTGGGTTAAAGACTGGATCCGGGCCCAGAAGGGGTGGCTGCTGGGAGTCTCTCCTCTCCCCCTCCACCAGCCCCTCTCACTCCAGCAAAGGTCCTGGCTTCCAGCTGAAGCTTGGTGTGTGTGTGTGTGTGTGTGTGTGTGTGTGCGTGCGTGCGCGCGCGCGTGTGTGTGTGTGTACCGCAACTTGGTAACCCCAGGGGTGCTGCAGCCAGGCAGTGCCCTGATTTGAGCTGTGGCCCAGTCCTGAGCTGCTCCCTTCCAGTTCTGGCACCTCTTTGTACCCCCACCTCCTCACAGTGATGAGGCACTTAGCCTGAATGTCCACAGCTCAGAGCCACAGAAGGCTGGAGCAGGCGGGCTTTGGAGGGCTCAATCCCCACCCCTCCCTCAGAGGAGAGGCTCGGCTGTCCCTGCCTCAGGTAGCACGGGGTGTTCCATCATTTAGCAAAGGGTCACTGAGCATCTACTGTGGGCCAGGCGTCTGCTAGTGCTGTGAGATGGTAGAGAGCAAGATGGACAAGGTGTCCACTCTCACAGTCCTCCCACCCTGGGGTCTCACAATGGTGCAGTCCAGACTGACCTGGGAATAACTTTGTGTTAGTGATTGTGGCCCCAATCAGGGTTTCCCTATGCAGCCCAGGCAGGCCTTGAACTCACTATGGAGCCCAGAGTGCACTCAAACTCATGGCAATCCTCCTGCCTCAGCCTCCCGAGTGCTGGGATTGCAGACCTATGCCACTCCTTCCACCTATGCTGGGTCTCTTTGTACAAATGACTAATGGATCACCTACAAGTATGTCCATATTTGGGGAGAAGGTGCTCCAAGTGAAGGACACCTTTGCCAAGTGTAAGAACAGAAGGCTAACTTAGTGAGGCTATGGGTGCCCCATTGGTAAGCAGAATGGCCTGTTCCTTCAACAGGTGTGCATGAACCCCCCATCCTATGCTAGCGCTCCATGGGCAAGGGCACTACAGGGAGGGGAAGCCTTGGGGAGAGTGGGGTGGGGGTGGAATTCCCAGGTACCATCTTTCTGGGATCAGCTAGCCACTCATTCCAACCACCTGAGGGGAAGCACTCTCACTGTGGAAGTTCCCTGGATCACCTTTCCTTCAAGACATACATCTGGGCCCAGGGGAACAGTTTATAAGTGGCTCCCCCCTGGTGCCTAGGTAGAACAGCACAAGAGCTGGGGACTGGGTCTGTGGGGCTGAATTTGTATCCTCACTTCCCATATGGATGGGTGGATGGATGGGTGAGTGTAGGGAGGGAGGGATGGATGGATGGATGGATGGATGGATGGATGGATAGGTGGGTAGATGGGTGCATGGAGGGATAGAGAGATGGATGGATGGGTGCCTGGATAGATAGATGAATAGATGGAAGGATAGATGGATGGATGGATGGATGGATGGATGGATGGATGGATGGATGGGTAGATGGGTGCATGGAGGGATAGAGGGATGGATGGATGGGTGCCTGGATAGATAGATGAATAGATGGAAGGATAGATGGATGGATGGATGGATGGATGGATGGATGGATGGGTGGGTGAGTGGTGGGTGGGTAGATGAAAAAAAAAAGTATGTAAAGTAACTAGCTGGAATCTCAGTAGTGAGTCACTCTGACCCTGAGGGCTCTGAGGATAACGTTGGCTGTACCATTAACTGCGCTCCGAAGCAGGGTCCTCTTGTGTCTTGTTCAAAGACAATGGCTTGAACACCAGCAATGGCAAGCCAGTTCCGCAGCCAGGGCCCAGCTCCTCTGCCTCCCAGAGCATGGACAGAGCGCCGGGATACAGGCATGCACCCCTGTACCCGGCTCGGGCAGTGTTTATTTGAATTCACTGTGTGCTTGGAACAGCATCAGGATAGACAAAAAATAACTCAAGTGAGCAAGACCCAAAGGCGGGGCTGGGGATGGAGAGCTCTGACACAGCTCTTGCCTAGTATGTGCAAAACCCAGGGTCCAAGCCCTAGCCTTGCAAAACAAGCAAGCAAACAGATTGAATGTCACAAATAAAGGAGGGGGAGGGGCTCCAGGGCACCGGGGCAGGGCCGGGTGCTGTTTTTATGGAGTGATCCCTACAGCTTCTCAGGAGGACAAGGGGTTTCCTTGGAGAAAGGCTCTGATCCCATCAGCCCAGACAGCAGGGCAGGGAACTGGAATGGATTAACCTGCACAGGCAGGAAATTGATGACTCCCGGGCCACAGGCATGGGAAACCAGGGATCGGCCTCAGTGCTTTCTCAGATCAGCATTGGAGAAACGGATCTGAGCCTGCAGATTCTGACACGGAGACGAGTCCTTAAGAGTGGGTGGGATGTGCCGGGCGTGGTGGCGCATGCCTGTAATCCCAGCACTCGGGAGGCTGAGGCAGGAGGATTGTTGTGAGTTCGAGACCAGCCTGAGCTACAAAGTGAGCTTAAGGCCAGCCTGAACTGCATAGTGAGACCCTGTCTCAAAAAAGACAAAAAAAAAAAAAAAAAAAAAGAGTGGGTGGGATGTGACAGAGGAGAGAGAGCACAGGGCTGCCCATGCCAGACCATGGCTGGTAGCCTTTCATGGCCTAAAACTTGATGGTCAGGGCTCTTTTCAGTACTGGTGACTGAACCCAAGACCTTGCTCATGCGCACAAATGCTCTCTACCCCTGAGCTATACTTCCAGCCCTTTGTGTGTATTGGAACAGGTTCCTGTGAGATTGCCCCAACTGGCTTTGACCTGGTGAACCTGCCTCAGCCTCCGGAGTGCTGCTATTACAGACAGGCATGCGCTGCCACACCCTGTTTTCCCTTTGGTTTTTGAATCTGCTCTTTTCTGCCTTCACTGGTTTCTTTCTCAAAACCTCCCTAGAAAGCCAAGTCCCCTTTTTTTCTCTAGCCTTCTGGGGAGCACGTCCTTTGTGCCCAGGTACCCTAGTTCCTCTCTGTGTGTGGCTGTGAGGTACCCAGGCCTTCCCAGGCATCTTGGAGACTTATGAGCGAAATCCTATGCTATGTGTCATCTGTACCTCAAGTGACTAGTTCCACATTGTCCCCATCATGGTCACCTTGATCCTGCTTCTCTGCTGTAGATGTTGGGTCCCCTCTGCCTAGGTGGTCAGCTCCTTTCCTTTTGTGTTGCCTCACATAACACAGGGCTGACACTGGCTTGTCCCATGAGCTTGTCCCATGACACTGGCTTGTCCCATGAGCTTGTCCCTGACACCAGCTTGTCCCATGAGCTGGTGGGATCTGGCCAGGGAACAGAACGCAAGGGCAGCCATTGAGACAAGGGAAGCCTTCCATGGGGCTTCCAGGAAGAGCTGATCTGTCTTAGGATGAAACGGCCCTATCCCTGCCCTTAGAGGCTGTCATGGGATATGACAG
Organism: Ctenomys sociabilis; assembly: GCA_004027165.1. Classification (NCBI taxonomy): domain Eukaryota; kingdom Metazoa; phylum Chordata; class Mammalia; order Rodentia; family Ctenomyidae; genus Ctenomys; species Ctenomys sociabilis. The sequence goes on along the minus strand of PVKA01020088.1, from coordinate 12,788 downwards.
CTGTCGCCCTGCTGCCATCTTGCAACCATGAGGCTGCAGAGGGCGGCTAAAGTGAAGGTGGAAGCACAGAAAAGTGAAACAAACTGGAGAACCCGAAGGTGCCACTGGGGGAAGCGGAATCCAGCAGCCTGGAGCCACTCTAGCTCCAGACTTCCTGTTGTGAGACAATCAATACCTTCTTCAAGTAGCCGTTCCCTGCAGCTGTGTAGGCAGCTGAGTTAGATAGAGATGCCAAGGATGGTGAGTCAGGCTGGGCCCTCAAGGAGCCAGCAGGGAAGCCGAGAAACCTTGCAGCTGTGGAGAGACAGGCATTTCCTCCGAGGGCCAGACCTCAGGACAAAAGACGAAACAAATGCAGCCACACCCACGCCTAGGGACGGGCATCAGGGAGTGATAGTCTATAGAGGCATCAATCACCTTGAAAAAGCCAGGAAGAGTTCCTGACTGCACCCCCCAGGAAAAGCCCTGTTGTGTATTCATGTTCCTCTTGTGCTGTACAACTTGCTTCCCCATTTGATCCTGATGTAATCAATTCTACCTGAGCAATTAAGCTTGTGACCTTATTATATATATATATATATATATATATATATATATATATATATATATATTCTCAACCTCTGTTGTTCCTAAAATTTATTCTTTGATTTTAGAGAACACAAACTTGTCCCAGATATCTTTCAGGTTGGGAGTTTCTTTCTGCTATATTATAGCTACAAGTATCCTAACACAGAGAGGTCTGGGGTCTCCCAGGGAAACTTCAGAGCAGTGAATGCAAATTTTAAATTGAATATTAAAGCCATGCAGGGTGAGGCCAGGCATTGTGGCGCACGCCTGTAACCCCAGCACTTGGGAAGCTGAGGCAGGAGGATCCTTGTGAGCTCAAGGTCAGCCTGGACTATATAGTGAGACCCTGTCCCAAACAAAACAAAACACTAAGTTCCAAAGATGTGGTGGTCATGACATAGAGGAACCCCACGTCCTGCTGCCCTGTGGCCCTGGCCACACTACCATCTGATGCCTGAGCCTTTCAGTCCCCTCCTGTGTGACTTCAGGAAGCCACACTCCAGCCACATCCTTTGTCCTGAGGCTCCAGCGGAATCTTGATTTCACGCAGAACAATAACAGCTGCCAGCCGCTTCCTGAGCTTAATAACAAAGACCCAACTGCCAACCTTGTGAAGGAACAGCCCCAGCAGCACAGGCTTCTCTGCTGTCCCAAAGCCCAGGGCAGCTTGACAGCCAGCAACAGCGATGCCAGGCTGGCTCCTGCCTGAGGCCTTGCTCCTAAATCCAGGGAAAGCAGCCAGAGTCCACGGGACAGGTAATATCCAATTCCCCATTTCATCTGACTTGTGTTACCACCGTGCACCATGATGCTGCCCTGACTGCCACCCAGGCTTGGATCTGGCCTCAGGAAACACAGGGACTTCACAGAGATCCCTGGGGGGGTCACAGGCAGGCTTTTTGTTCATATACTGGGGGGTCAAACCCAGAGTATTTGCACTGAGCTACAGCCCAGTCCTCTTGTTTTTTTTTTTGGTACTGAGAATTGAACTCAGGACCTTTCATTTGCCAGGCAGGCACTGATGCTGCTGAGCTATATCCCTGGCTTTATTTTTTATTTTAATACTGGGTCTCACTGAGTCACTTTGCTCAGTCTGGACTCTAACTTGGAATTCTCCTGCCTCAGCCTCATAAGTGCTGGGATTACAGGCATGAGCCACCACGCCTGGCCATGAGCAGTTTTTTATCTTTGACTTTATTCTTGGTGGGAAGAGAACAAGTGTTGTAGGGCATGGGGTGGAGCTAAAGAAACGTCACTTCCCTTGTGCTCCTGGCTTGGGTGTCTGTCTATGGAACCCTCTTGAAGGCCACCTGGCCTGCTCTCCCCTCAGCCTCTCTGCAGCTGCTGGCCACCTCAAGCTCTCCTAGAAGCAAGGCCCAGGTTCTGATTCTTCAGAAGCAGCCAGGGTAGGACAGCTCATCGGGGCAGGGCCCAAGATGGTCATACTTCCCTGAGAAGAGAGTCACTTCCCCTTCCAGCTCTAGAAAGGAGACAGGATTTATATGAGAACACCCTGTAGGTGTGGAACACATTCTCCCTAGGAGCCGAGCATCCTCCCTGAGGTTGGACAGAAGGTTCCAGAAGATTCTGTGGAACAACTGCTTCACAACCCCATAGGCTACGAAGGTCTCCGAGGATTCAGAGTCCCCAGAACTGAGAAATGTTGGGCTCTCATGAAGTAAAGTTCATTTCCTTATCATCGCTGGACACTGCTGAGAATCTTCTAGAACAACTCATCTCCATCCACTCCCTGTTTAGCTGCCTCTCCCATCATGCCTTTTCTTTCCTTCTGTCAAAACTGCTGCCATCTTACCTGAGGCTTTCAGCTTTTTTCTTGACTCTGTCCTCCCTTTTCTTTCTTTCCTTCTCTCTCCTCACTTCTTTCTTTCTTTCTTTCTTTCTTTCTTTCTTTCTTTCTTTCTTTCTTTCTTTCTTTCTTTCTTTCTTTCTTTCTTTCCTGGCTCAGGCTGCCTTCAGGGCAGGCTGGTAAGGCTTGAGGATCTGGGGATCTCACCACAGCATCCTGATCGCTTTCTTTAATCAGTCACTTAAACAACTGAGCTACTGTAGTGGGCAGGCTCTATACTCACTCCTTTCCTCTTTCTCTACTACCTTTCTTTCCCAGTCCTCTCATGTCTTCTATTTTTTCTTTCCTCCCTGGCCTCACACCAGGTGGAACCATGTTAGAAGGCATGGCCACAGTGTTTGGGGTCCCCTGTCCCTGGGAAGAAGGGCTCATGAGGCAAGACAAGTCCCCAAGAATCAGGGTCGTGCCTCCCATGGGACCAACACGGGGCCGTGGTGAGCAGCAAGTGTGGACTGCGCCTGAGGAACGGGGCCCTGGTGGTCACGAGAAGGCCCCTGGGAAGAGCCTGGATGAGCAGCCCCCAGGGCCTGGGCCCAGCGTTTGGCCAGTGTGTTCTGGTGACACCAAACAGACTTCAGGGGGAGGATGGAGTTATTTAGAAACTGAAGCCTAGCCCAGGAAAATGTGTGAGGGTTTCTTTTGCCTCAAAACGAAAAGAGGAACTCAAGTTAAAATCAGCAGCCATCAATAACCACTGAAGCCTCCCTGGGAACCTCTAACTGGGCTTAAATTGGGCTTGTGCTCAGATCTGCTTTCTGGGGCCTCTCAGCCATTGATTTGAGGAAGTGTACCTTTTTGGTTGTTCGATTGTGTTTTGAGATAGGGTCTCACCATGGAGCCCAAGCTGGCCTCAAACTCCCTGGGATCCTCCTGCCTTGACCTCCCGAGTGCTGGGATTATAGGCATGTGCCACCATGCGTGATTAGGATCTGTGTTTTCATAGGAAGTTGTAATCTGGCTGAGGTGGCCTGAGGGAGTCATGCTGGTCCCCACGACTCCAGGGGTGCCTCCCCTGGGGTAGCTGAGTCATACAGTCTGGTCGCCTCTGAGGCTAGGAAAAGCCTTGGGGCCCTTGCCACTCAGCTCTCCCAGGGCACTAAGAGCCCAGACGGTGCCACGGCCACAGAGAAGCTCCGAGCCATGGTGCTGGCACCCCAGCCCACAGCCTGAGCCTTCTCCGCCTGGCACCAGCCCCACCGCCACTGCTAGCTTAGTCCAGTGGCTACAGCCTCTTGCCACCCTGAAGCTCAGAGAGGTTCTGGCTTTCCAAGCCGCTGCCTGCGTGGGGCTGACCGAGCATCATAGGTAGTGGCCACAGCAAAAGTATGAGGCTGGCGGGGCGTGGGCTCCAGACTGGAACAGTCTGCACCCCGTGAGGGTCAGGCACAGCGACACGGCCAGCGGTCGCAGGGTCCTTTGCAGTCACACTTAGCTTGTTCCACTTTGAAGGAATAGAGAAACCCTGGGGAGCAGTGTCTAAGGCACCGGCCACCTTTCAACTTAAGCATTGTTGTGACTCCTCTCAGGGGACCCCAGGAAGGACACCCAGCCAGAGGGACAGTTCACACCATCCCAGGCTGGGGTACGATGGCAGCTTTGAGACCCGCTGTGGGCCTGCACTGGCCACATTCACGCGGGTGACGAGCCCACATCAGAAATAACTGTTCTGATTTGGGGCTTTCTTTTTTCTTTTTCAGACAGAGTCTCACTGTACAGTTCTGACTAGCCTTGAACTCACGATGCAGCACATGGGGCGATGTTCCTGCCTCAGCCACCTGCATGCTGGGACCAAAAGCCCCGAGGGGCTCTGGAGCCAATGCTGGGTCTTCCTCTCTCCTGTATGTCACTTCCACTCTCTTTTCCACTCAACGTCCTCAGCTCCCTCATTGCTCCTCTGTGACGTGGTGACCAAACCTTGTCTCTCCCAGCTGTTCTGCTCTTCTTACTAGGATCCTCATGGGCTCATTAACTCAGGCACACACACACACACGTATACAACACGCACCCCCACATACACACACATGTGCATACCCATCACAAGCTGCACATTCATACACATGTGCACACACACATGCAGTGCACCCCACATGCACTCAAACACATGCACACACAATACACCCACACATGCGCACACGCAGGCACCCCCCATGCATATGCACATGCACGGACATGTACACATGCCACATGCACACGTGCACAATGCACACATGCACGCCCACATGCACACACACCACGTGCACACATACACGCATGCACACAGCCTCCTCCCCTTCCAGCTGGGGACGCCAAGACCAGTGCCTTCTGCTTTCCTCTACCCCTGTGTTCTCTTCATGCAGTGGGATAAAAATAGCTTCCCTGACTTCCACTGCTGTCAGACAGAATCCTTCATGTCTGTCCCACAGACCAGGCCCCAGGCAGCCTTGCTGGGCTTGGGGCAGTGAGATTTTTCCTTTAAAATTCAGCCCCACAGCCAGTGCAGCCCCGAGACCCTGCTAGTGACCTCAGTGGCCACACGCACCATCGCGGGGCAGCTGTGGGCTCACAGAGTAAGGCTGCCACCTGCTGAGCCTCTGGGCTCCAGCGGGGCCATCTCCCTTCTGTCCCTCGCTGGACAGAGCCTGAGCAAGGCACAGTGCGGCCTCAAGTGAAGACCTTTCTCCTCCACTCCAGGCTTCTGTCCCCACCACTGTGTTTCTTACCCCCACAGATAATGCAGGGCACACAAGCTATGTTATGTTGTGGGGCAGAGTCATGGGACAGCACACTTCACTCCAGAGCCACCCTGTGGGCTTTGAGAGGAGGACAGACTCCGCTCAGCCCGTAGGTCCTGGAGACAGGAGATAGGCGCTCCTTCCTCCCCGACATCACAGCTCACCTGGACAGTGAACTTGTCCTCACTGGGCAGGATTCTGTAGGTGTAGACACAGTTCCGGTACCTGGAACAGACCAAAGATGTCATCAGAACCAGCAGGAATGGACGGTCTCCGATGCCCTAGGGATCTGGACACTTCCCTTTGTGGCTGGCTGGTGCTGTGTGTGAGCGCCCACTGGCAGCAGTCCTGGTGAGGCCCGCTTTTCCGCTTTTCCACCAACCCAGCACATGGAGGGCCTCAGGGAAGAGCCTGGGGTGTAGACCCCAATTTACTTCCATAGCCCACAGCTGTGGGTCTGACCTACAGGTGCCTACCATCGGGAAGGGCCTCCCCAACCTCTTTGGTGCTGTGATGGTCAAGAGAAGCATTCAAGGGCTAGGGAGATGGCTCAGTAGAATAAGCGCTTCCCTGGCATGCTCAAGGGCTTGGTTCCAATTCAATCCCTGGTTCCCCCCCCCCCCCCAAGAAAGATGCTCAACTCATGAGGGTGCTGGGAAAAGAAGTAATTCTGGAAGTGGGTATGGTGCTATGCACCTCTAACCCCAGAACTGAGGAGGCTGAGGCAGGAGGATTACTGCAAGGTCAGGGCCAGTGTGGGCTACATAGCAAGTCCAAGGGTAGCCTGGACTACATAGCAAGATGCTGTCTCAGCCCCCACTGCCTAAAAGACACAAACATTTTGGTGACAACTATGCCAGGTACCTGCCAGAACCAACCAGGCTGAGATAGGGGTACCCCCACTATCCCTAACCTCACCCACTTCCAGCACTATGGCTTCTTGGGAACTAGAAATGTCAAGGTCCTTGCTGACCCCCACCATGGCCTGGATTCCCCCATGCAGACCATGCTTTCTTCTGGAAGTCACTTGGTCTCCTGTGTGCTGGGCCCTCCACCAAGGACCAACGTATGTTTACCTTGATTTTAAAAACAGTACAAGCCGGGCGTGGTGGCGCATGCCTGTAATCCCAGCACTCGGGAGGCTGAGGCAGGAGGATTGTTGTGAGTTCGAGACCAGCCTGAGCTACAAAGTGAGCTTAAGGCCAGCCTGAACTGCATAGTGAGACCCTGTCTCAAAAAGACAAAAAAAAAAAGGGGGGGGGGCTGCCAAATAGCTGAGCACATTAAAGCACCTGCTAGCAGGCACAGGAGCCAGGGGTTTGATCCCTAGGCCTGCCATGCTAGCCCTGTCCCCAGGGCACACTGAGATGACAATTGAGACTGGGCAGGGTAGCATGTGCCTATAACCCAGCTCTTGGGAGGCTGTAAACAGAGAGATCACTATGAGTCTGATCTAGTAGTGAGAACCTGAACACCCTATAGGCCCTTCCCTAAAATACAAAATAAATAAATAAGGTATAAAACAGACATGGTGGCACATGCCTGTAGTCCTAGCACTCCAGAGGCTGAAGCAGGAGGATTGTTGCAAGTCTGAGACCACCCTGGGCTTAAAAAGTGAGCTCAAGGCCAGCCTGAACTGAATATCATGACCCTGTCTAAAACAAACAAAAAGAGCCGGGCGTGGTGGTGCATGCCTGTAATCCCAGCACTCGGGAGGCTGAGGCAGGAGGACTGTTGTGAATTCGAGACCAGCCTGTGCTACAAAGTGAGCTTAAGGCCAGCCTGAACTGCACAGTGAGACCCTGTCTCAAAAAGACAAAATATAAATAAATAAATACATAAATAAATACATACATAACAAAAAGGGCTGGGGAGATAGCTTGGTGGTCTAGGCACCTGCCTGGCTAATGCAAGGACCCGGGTTCAATTACTGGTACCACATACTGTGCCAGCCACTGCAACCAGGCCTGGTGGTGCATGCCTGTAATTCCAGTGCTGGGGAGGCTGAGACAGGAGAATCACTATGAGTATGAGCTGCATAGTGAGACCGTGTACCAAATAAATAAATTTTTAAAAGATTTATTTTAATAAAAAAGACAAAAAACTGTACAGCACTTGAAAAATAGTAAAACCATATAGAAAGAAATAAAAAAAATCTCTCCCTGCCAACTCATATTTCTTTACTACTACTATGTGAAATGTTTCAGAACTTTTATTTATTATTATTTTCTTTGGGGGGGGTACCAGGGACTGAACTCTAAACCTTGTGCTTGCCAGGCAGGTGCTCATGTCACTGAGCTATATCCCTAGCCCTGAAATTTGCTTTTTAAAACAACACAAAGAGCTAAGAGGCCTCCCACACTGAGAGAGATGGTTTATCGGCGTCCTTGGCATGTCCCATCCGGGGTCTGCAGCCAAGCAGCCATAGACCACGCTGCCTTCCACTCCCTGCCACTGTATGTGGCACTTCCGTGAACACCTGGGACCCTGCGTCTCGAGGACATTTCCTCACCAGGAAACAGGGCACATGCCAAGGCGGCATCTACCAGGAGCTCTGTCCGTGAACTCTGTGCCCACAGGGCTCACTGGACTCCCCAGGCACCGCCGCTCACCAGTGACTGTCGCTCAGCACCGGATGAAGAAGGACAGCGATAGGGTGGGACTCTGCCCGAGACCCCACCGCAGCAGCCAGTGAGGCTGACACCAGATATGACAGCGTCTAACGCCTCCTCCCTGGCAACCAGCGGGTGTCAGACCTGACAATCTTTGCTAATCTAAGAGGTGAAAGAAAAATGATAGCTTGCTGTCTGGCTCTGTGAGAAATGTTCCACCCATTCTCTTGTTCCAGTTTTCTTTGAATTTCTTTTCATGTCTTTGCCATACTTGTTTTTTTATCTTTTCGTTTGTTATTCAGACTCTGATCTCTGGTACAATATATTTGGACTTAACTGATTCTAAGAATGTTTGCTGGCTGTATTTTTCTACTGTGTACAAATTTTACTGTTTTTAAAATTTTGAGACAGGATCTCCCAATGTAACCCATGCTGGCCTTGAACTGATTCACCTGCCTCAGCCTCCTGAGTTCTGGGATTGTAGATGTTCACTTCTCTGCCTGGCCCAAACTTTCAGTTTTATGTGGCCAAATTGCAATCTTCCATTGAATAGCTCTGAATTAATGGATGCTTAAAGGACGTTTTGGTGGGTGTTTTGGGATGTGTCATATCCATGCATCTCTCCATTCCACACAGGAAAGCTCTGCCTCTCTCCCTCTTGCTACTTTAGTTCCATCTTCTTGCCCCATCCTACCTCCATTGCTGGACCTGAGGCAGCAAAACACAGCCTCAGGCCTCCGAAAGCTGGCCAGAGAACCTGTGAGACCACCTCGCCCAACCCCAGGACTCCTGTCTCGGCCTCCTGCTGCAAGGCCAGTTCTACCCTGCTGTCTTATGCCTCGGCCTCCCACACTTTCCTTTCAGATAAGCAAAGAGGAGGGAGGAGCTCAGGAGTGGACTGGAGGAGCTCCAGCAGGCATAAATCTTCGGCTTGCAGATAGCTGCAGAGGACACCTCTCCAGGTTAGCCAAACCACCGGCTTTCTGGAAGATGTGCTAGAAACACCGAAACAAAGAAGCATCCCAAGCTACCGATCAGAAGCAGAGCCGGTGCACCAAGAGGAACAACCTCTCTCCTCCGACCTCTCTCCTGGAGGTCTCAGCAGGTGTTAATGACTCTGCCTGTCCTTGTGGGGATCCCGGGGTACCTGGCATCACAGCCACCACCCAGTGGAAGAATAGTAATTCCAAGCCAGTTGTGGGCCAAGTGCGGGGCTATGCAGGAAGCTCCCCACACACAACTGCGATCACCTGTGCACACACGTGGGCTCACACAGCACCGGCACATGCACAGTACAACATACAAGGGCTCATACACATTGTACACATGCATCTACAGAGGATAAGTCCACACATTTTTAACACACATATGCATACCTGGATATGCATTGGACATACACACATGTACACACACACACACATACACACACACACAATCTTACAGGCAAAATGTTTAAGCAGAGAGTCTACAGCTAGACAGCATTTGACAACACCTCAGCAGAGTGTAACCCAGTGGCTTGCTCATGATTCTTCTGGGGTGACAGGTCCCACGCCAGCATTCCCAGCTTTTGAGGGCAATTTGGTGGCAATCTGTGGGGCTTATGCCAGCTCTCACCATGGCTAGGACCTCTCTCGGGGACTGGGTGGCATTTCGGGGTGATCGTCTCAGGAGCCTCTACCAGGGACCCAGCCAGAAAGTACACATCCTCATTCCCCAGAGAAGGGGCCAAGGGCAGCTGTCCACAGGGCTGTCGCCAGGCTCCCCGCTCTGCACCAAGCCGGGGAGCAGGCAGGAAGGTGCCCCGTGCTGGCAGGACGCTTCATATTTCCTCAAATGTGAGAATTCAGGGAAACACAAGAGGGAAGGAGCATTGTGGTATTTGATTTATTCCTCCAGATAAACATCATGTTCCCACAGGATGACTCCCTGCCAGGCAAGCCCTGGCCACTATGCCCTGAAACATGTTTTTCAGAGAGCAGAGGTAGACTGTCAGATCCCAGAGCCCCCGAATGCCTCCACCTCACTGCGCTGGTCGGCTTCCTGCACCCATCATGGGTTCTCAGTCCCTCTGTCACTCTCACTACACATCATTTCTCACTGCTAACATGCATGCAGGTGTTTTCTCTCTCCTGTTGAAGTGCTGGACACTTCTGGAAGGGATGGGGCCAGAAGTAGTCAAGATGGGGTGGGCTGTAAGCCGGCCTTCAAAAAGCCATTTGCAGCCAGGCATGGCAACACACCTGCAAGCCCAGCATTGCAGGAGGCTGAGGCACAAAGGTGGAAAGTTCAAGCCCAGCCTGGATAATTTATCAACTTAGCGAGACCCCGCATCTCAGAGGAAAAGATAAGAAATCCCGCAAATGTAGCTCAATGTGAAGACCCTGAGTTCAAACACCAGTTTGGGGGGAAGAGGCACCATGTGGGACAACATAGAAATGAGAGAAATGTAAGGAGAACAAAGATGTTCTCTGTTCACTGAATACCACCCAAACCCCAAGAATCTCAGCCAGAGAGTCAGAGATGATGAACTTAAAGAGACAGACAGACAGACAGACAGACAGACACATATACACAGAGACAGAGACAGACTGGGACCCAGTGGTCCCAGAGTATAGTGGTCTACTCCTGTAATCCCAGCACTCTGAGGTCGAGGCAGGAGGATCACTGTGAGTTTGAGACCAGCCTGGGCTACAAAGTGAGTTCAAGGCCCACCTGAACTATGTAGCAAGACCCTATCTCAAAAAGACAAAAAGAGGGCTAGGGAGATGGCTCATTGGAATAAGTGCTTCTCTGGCAAGCACAAGGGCCTGAGTTCAATCCCAGGTTCTGCAAAAAGACAAAAAAGAAAGAATATATGCACATATAAGCAATATATAGGGCTGGGGAAATAGTTCAGTGGTCTAAGTGCCTAAGACAAGCTCAAGGCCCCAGGTTCAATCCCTGGTACCACATGCCCTGAAGGCCTAAAACCCCAGGTGTGCTGTGCAGGGGACCAGAACCTGGTGTGGTGGCTGGCACATGCCTGTGATCCCAGAGCTAGAGAGGCTAAGACGGGAGGGTCACCATGAGTCTGAGCTGAGTAGCAAGACCCTGTACCAATTAAATAAATAAGTAGATAAATAAATAAAAGATTTCTTTTGTTGTTGTTCTGGCAGTACTGGGGATTGAACTCAGGACCTTGTACTTGCCAGGCAAAGTGCTTGTTCTATTGAGCTATCTCCCCAGCTCCTAAAAGATATTTTTATTATGTAAAAACTTAAATAATATATAAAGAAAATATCAGCAACACACAAACAATAACACACATGCACACATGCAAATATCTCTATATCTCTATATCTATCTATCTATCTATCTATCTATCTATCTATCTATCTATCTATCTATCTATATATTTGTATATTCAACCAAAAGCAGAACAGGTGAATAAACCTGAGTATATGCTTTGACTATCAGAAAACTAAATGGACAAACCTCTGGCAAACAGAATAAAGAGAAAAAGCAGACAAAAGCGAGCTAAGCATTTCTCTTTCACTCTCCCCTCTGGACTGGGCTCCCCATACTTCTCCTGCGCCTGGAGCCTGGGGTGCCGTGTGCACCGGGGACACCGGGTGGCAGCATGGGAGAAGGAAGGGGGCTCGGGTGCTGGCCCCACCCTGGCCACTGCGTTCAGCGGAGGCCAAGTTCCTCCTCCCCTCCCCCACCCACAGCTCTCCCAAGGTCCTGACCCACAGCTGCCCCAGCGCCAGGCTCTGGTGGCGCGGTCCGGCAGCCCTCTAGGCCGAGGCCGCCAGCCTGCGAACTTCTCCCTCTCCTCTCCCTCTCCTCTGGACACACCACCTACTTCGTGCTGGGATCCTGGCTACCACATGAAAATTAGCCATGGAGAAGGGAAGATAACGGTGGTGGCAGCAGAAGGAACTCGGCCGACACCAGCTGCATAATGGATCAGGAGGCCTGAAGGCCTCACCCAACAAGGGGTCACCTCTGCAGTGCGTCCGGGACCGTTCATAAGGGCGCGAGAAGAAAGGGGAACAAGGCCAGATACCCAAAGGTCCGTGACACCACAGAACTGCCACTATGAATGGCTCCAAACGGGAGGGGCTCTGCCAGCCAAAACTTTGTTTAGTGTTTCAAGAATCGAGCCATAAGGAGGCTGAGGCAGAGGGTCACCGCAAGGTGCTGGCCAGCCTGGGCCACGAGCGAGAACTTGACTTAGAAAATCAAAAGAGCAACAACAGATCAAGAATCAGAAAGGGAGGGCGAGATAGTTCAGCGGACTCAGCGCCTGCTTAGGCAAGCGCAGGGATCAGGGCTCAATCCCCAGCACCGCAAGCTGGGCCCAGCACCCGGGTGCACCGAGCCAGCCACACAGACTGGGTGTGGTGGCGCACTGACGTAATCCCAGTGGCGGGGAGGCTGCCAGCAGGAGGCTCGCTATCGTCTGAGCTCCATAGTGAGACCCTGTACCAAATACATAAAAAATAAAATAGAATAAATGAATCAGACAATGATGACATGACTCTTCAACCAAAACATGGCCAAATTACTCCTTAGGAAGGCAGAAAAAAATACTAAATATTTGTATAAACTATATTACATATTATATAAGCCAATGTGTTGTGATACCAAGATCTTCTTGCTTTTAATAAGTAGAACCAACAATACTTCTGGCATGATAAAATCATGGAATTAAATCAGGGGCTTACATTCTTGTAGAATGTTTTTGTTAAAACATATTCCAAGCCAGGCGTGGTAGTGCATGCCTGTAATCCCAGCACTCAGGAGGCTGAGGCAGGAGGATTGTTGTGAGTTCGAGACCAGCCTGAGCTACAAAGTGAGTTTGAGGCCAGCCTGAACTGCACAGTGAGACCCTGTCTCAAAAAAAAGGAAAAAAAAAAAATTCCATACTATTTTTGATATGTGAGAATATTGCCAATATCTCTGATTTAATTTTTCCCGAAATTTTCATGTCACATATGGATGTGTTATTACTGTATAAAGAAAAAGGTGAGAGCCGGGGAGATGGCT
>PVKA01020087.1:0-40982 GCA_004027165.1 Ctenomys sociabilis | reverse complement strand
AGAGAAGAAGAAGGAAGGAAGGAAGGAAGGAAGGAAGGAAGGAAGGAAGGAAGGAAGGAAGGAAGGAAGGAAGGAAGGAAGGAAGGAAGGAAAGAAGGAGAAGCGCATTTGAGAACTAACTTGCGTACGTGGACACTAAGCAGAACTTCAGGGAGAACTCCAAGAAAGACTTGGGAATCAAACACGTTCTGTTATGTAAGAGAAATGAAGCAGGGCTTCTGGATTTAAGTGTGATCTTTGCTTACTATTTGATAATGTGATCACCGCAGACGGGAGCCCGCTGTGCACTCCTAAGACCCAAACAGTGATACATAAATAAACACCTTGAAACAGGAGTGTAAGATGCAAGTCCGACACTGCGCGGACCGTACCCCACGGGGAGGAACTGGGACTGGGCGCAGAGGAGCGGAGACCGCCTGCCTGGGCCGGAGGCAGCCCCGAGGGGTGGCAGCGGTGGAGCCGGATGCGGGCCGGCTGGAGGACCCAGCGCGGCCGCCTCCCAGGCCCGAGATCGCAGGACGCTCCACACGAAAGAACCACAGGACGCTGGAGTGGAACAGGGCGCAGGCAGACTCGCGACGAGAGGTGGAAGCTCACCGAAACCCGTGCGCCCCGGACCTGCCAGCCTCAGCAGAGGTGCTTGTCAGTAGGGACAGGAAGAGGGGCTATGGCTCCACTTCTCAGATTGGGCTGAGTGAAGAGTGTTGGATTATAGGGGCCGTAATGTCACTTTCAGGGATGGGGCAGCACTGTGAAGGGACATGTTGCGGTAACTACGGTGCTTTGGGGCACGGGCAGGTCTTTGAATCTGATATGCAAAACTACTAGTATTCACCCAAATGTTAGCGTGCTTTTTAGGAAAGAACAACGTACGTGGTTACTATGCAACGCTGAACGCGGATGAGGGAGAGAGAAATGCTTCTTCTTTTGGAAAGGCAAATATGGCAATACCAGGAAGTGGAATGATTAAATAATATTGAAATAAAATTCCATTTCAAAAAGTGCCTGCAACTTCAGTTTCATAGATTGGAACATTTCTTTACTAAAGAAGTCTGGTGTGATGACTTGTAGAACACATTAAGGGCTTATTACTTTTAGGTAGAAAAGTCCTCTGGCAAAAAAGAAGACTGATTCAGCTATGAGAAAAATAATGGAAATTATACAATGTTATCATGTAGAAAAGAAAAAAAATTTGAGAAATAAAAAGGCAGGTAATATACGGTGAAAGAATACTTTGACAAAGGAATGGTATACAGAATACATGACTTAAAATACTCTCATTTCAGCCTAGAAATTCCAAACTTGCTTTGGCAAATATACTTTCGTATCCAACTTCAGCCTTAACTAAATACATAATGACATATATAGAACAGAAGTAGAAAGGACAAATGTTGTAAGAGTTTAGAAAAGAAATAATTCAAGCCATATAGAAAATGGTGAGGATGGTCTTATACTCATGGATGCACAGGTTCTGTATGGAAAAGTCAGAAGAGTATCAGGAAAGTGCTGTGCCCTTGAGCCCAGGGCAAGAGCGTCGGAAGGGCCAGAAAAGCGCATGTGCAAAGCACGAGTTTGCTATCTAATTTATTTATTTTTCACAGGCATAGGAAATCTTTTCTAAGAGATCTGCCCACAATTTTTTAGGTTAGTTTAAAGAGAAAAATACACTATTTCAATCAAATAAATATGCTATTAATATTCTATAATCTCTAATATTTCTTATAATAATCATGATCTATAGTTACTTCTTCATGGATAGAACAGAATATTATTTAAGTTATTATGTTTATTGTGGTTTTGATTCATTTATTCACAAATGTGATATGTAAATCTTACCACATGGTTAATTAAAAATATACTTCCTAACATCATCATTCTTCATTAATAGTCATGAATGTTAACATCTGATATTATCTCGTTTTATGAAAAAAATTTAAATAAAATTTTCTAGTCACACAATAAGGAAATAACAATCATTATTATACTTTGTATTTTTATCTTCAAAGTAGCTACTCAGAGTACAAGGGACAATCGAAAAGAGCCTTTAAAAATGAAACAAGCAAATGACATAAGATAAGCTAGTTATATAAATGAAACAAATTAGCATATATATTGAAATATTTTAAAAACAATAAAATTGAAATTTATAATTTGGGAGCATATTTGAACTTCACCTTGCTTCTACTCTATTGGTCTGGTTTGTTTTTTGTCGGTTTATGTTTTTAAACCAGGAGGCATTTGGGCTTGTACGCCTGTTTCGCTCACCACGTTCTCAATGCCACCCACGCGCGTGTGAGCGCTTCTGGTTTATCTTTCCTCGCGGCAGCACCATGCTCCCGCATGCATGAGTGCCACACGTGCCTCGTCCCCGTGTCTGCCGACCCTTCGTCCTGTGCGCTCTTCCCAAGACCTAGCCCTTGTGGATTGGGGTGCTGCTGACACGCGCATCCATGCACCTTTGTAACGTGATGACTGTAACTCTAGAGAAGACACCAAGGAAGGACCTGGAGGACCAAATGCTAGCTCCTCTTTTAGATTTTGGAGCCAGCTGTGGTGGTGGACACTTGCAATCTCAGCGTTCAGGAAGTTGAGTCAGGACACTCACGATGAGTTCAAAGCAATGTGGCTGTATAGTAAGTTCAAAGCTGACCTGAATTGCTTAGTAAGGCCCTGTTTCAAAAAGACGAAAAAGAAAAATGTGCTTAAGTGCAATGTAACCAGGGGTGGTGGCACACACCTATAACCTGAGCACTCGGGAGACTGAGGCACTGTGGCTGCAAAGCCAGCCTGGGAAAAATAGTGAATGGAAGGCCATCCTGGGCTAGGGAGTGTGATGCTGTCTCAACAGAACAACAGAGAACGCCTTTTGGGAGCTCTGCAGTGATTTCCACCATGGCTGTACTAGCGTACTTTCCTACCAGCAATATGTTAGGCTTATTCTGGAGTCATATTCTTAAGAAGATATGACCATTCTGCCAAGACCAAATTACAGTAAAATGCCTACACAGATAAAGGAACAAGAAATTATCAAATGGAATGTGATAAATCATTAAAGTGATCACACGTCATAACCAAGTAGGGCTTTACCCAGGGATACAGGAATTGTTCAACATGCACAAATTGGTGAGTTTTACACATCACATAGAAGTTACAGTGAAAATCACATGACCACCTCCATAGGTGCAGACAAGGCCTTTCACAAGGCACATATGGCGCAAAGCAGACATACAGGTCAGTGAACCACAGCAGAGGGTGCAAAAGCAGCACCAGCGCCAAGTGTGGCGGTAATCCCAGCACTCAGGAGGCTGAGGGAGGAGAATTGCTTAAGGCCAGCCAAGCAACAAAGTCAGTTCAAGGTCAGTCCGAAGTGCATACTGAACCTTGTCTCAGAGAAAGAGAGACAGGGAGAAAGAGAGAGAGAACATTTAGTCATTTGATCCTTGACAAAGGGTCAAAAATACACACTGAGGAAACATAGCCTCTAACAAGCTGTGCTTATCCACACGCAGGAACCTATGCCTATGTCCATCAGCACAAACTAAACTAAGCTCAAAATATAACAAAGACCTGAATATTAAAACCATTTGCTGGAAGATAAAATAATCCGATTGCACTTCTCAAAATAAGTAAACTGGCCAGTAAATGTACTAAAATGATTAAAATCTCTGACCATCGGAGAAATGCAAATTGAAACAGCACTGAGATTTCATCTTATTCCAGTTTTTTTTTGTTGTTGTTGTTGTTCTTGTTTTTTTTTTTTTTTTGTTGTTGAAAGGCTACATCAAACCAACAAAAGCTAGAAAGACTGCAGAGAAAAAAAACACTTATACACTGATGGGGGGTGTGAACAAGTAAAACCACTGAGGATACCAGTATGGAAAACTCTTCAGAAAGATAGAAGGAAGAGGTTTCACTTGGCCCAGCTATATTCCTTCCAGGTATTTTCCAGAAAGCACTAATGACATCATTTGCAGTGATACAAACATCACAGCATTACTCAACTTTCTCATTGAAAGTGTTGTTGAAAGTATGTTACCCCTTCCGAATCCATACATTACATCAAAGTGGGCTTTGCAGGCTGTCACCCTCTCGGTTCCCAGCTTGTGTAGATGCCTGCCCCTTGCTGAACTCCTGGGTTCACGCCTCCTAGGTCCCGAGTGTGTTTCCCTGCCTGATGAGCCCTCAGTCAGGCCGCCCCGCATCTCCTGCCCCGTGAGGCTGTCCTGAGCCAGGAACACCTGCTGAGCTCAAGCTTGCTGTGCTAACAAATTTGTTACTGTTTCTTCACCAAGGTATATATTTTTCTATTCTGACTACTTTATTTTTAGTTCTTGGATCAATACCAGCAACTCTGGCCTCATTAACTGAATCACCTCAGGATTCTATTCTTAATAAATAGGACTGATAAAAAGAATTCTTGTCAAGAGAGGAGTAATATAATGGAACAGTGGAATTCAATGATGTTTCTGCTATTTTAGTAATCACTAGTTGCTGTATTTTTTTTCCTTTTTATTCAAAATTTCACCCATGGATGGTCCTCACTCATTATTTTGATTCTCGTTCAATTTCAGCTAATACAGGGATTAATTAAGTATCTCTCTCATTCCTATTTATTTCAGCCAATGTTAAGTATCCATGCATTTTCCATCAGTGGTAGTTTTCCTTCTGCTCTCTGTATTTGGCTTGCTACTGTTTTCCTGAGCAATCCATTCTGGGCACTCATTAAGAACTATCCTAGAGCTCATCCTCCAAAGCTAAGCACTTGGCCTTTATTAATAAACCAAGAAAGCCTTGCAACTGCTCTGAATAACTATTTTTTGCTCTAGAGTCAGAACTAAAGTTAAAAACTGCAAATAAAAGTAAGTGTGATAGATAATGTGAGCGGCACCAAATTGCTGAGCTGAGCACCAGGACAGTGACAGCTGTGTGATGTTAGCGTGGACTCCGCTAGTGGAGGTCGCTGGGTGGGCCCACAGGAAGGTCACGGGCAGGAGGCTGCTGGGAGGACTGAGCTGCCTTCATGAGGTGCCCTGGATGAAAAAGAAGAGGAAAGAAAGAAAATGGCAAGCTCACCAACTGGAGAACAAGAGAAATTACATGAACACTCAACTGCAAGTCCACTGAGACCTGGATACGTAGGCCACAGGTAAAACAGCGCAACACAACAGCTATGAAATGTGTGCTTCAAACGGTGTGGCAGGCTTATGGTCAGCCACTGTCTGAATGAATAGTCTTCAGTGGTTCTTCCAGATGCAGCCAGAAAATCCTCTGGAACCATAAGTGATTTTCAAAATCTACTTTATGAAATACAAGGTACAACTTGTGCAGAGTTTTTCAAATTCAATACATATTTTTAAATGTTATTTAAAACTTCAATTGGCACATACAAAATATTTACCCTAAATGAAATTACTACCCCACTCTGTAATTCTCAGGATTAATATCCACTCTCCTGTTAGTGAAAACAAACTTCCACACTCCGAATGTGTGGGTGTCACCACCAGGAGATGGAGGCCTGTGCTGCTATAACTGATATTCTTCAGGTCTAAGTCATTGTTGAACACACCAGGAATCAAGTTTCTGTCAAACTCTGTCCCCACTGAGTCCCCGAGAGTGACATGTTCCACACAGAAATTGTTTGAAGCAAGATTCTTAGCTCAAAGTTGAAAGGAGCAAGTTACTTTTCATGTCGCCTTCACTGGATATCTACTTCCCAGGGAAAGATGAGTGTCCCCTCTTCTGGGTGAGCCCAAGAGGGCATGTGGGCATTGGTGGCAGGTGGTAGAGGCCTTTACCAACAGGCAGGATATGGAAAATAAGAGCATTTGCCTTGTCCAGGAGATGCGGCCAAGGTGCGGTGCTCACGAGTTCCCAAGAGAGGAGCTGCACAGAAGAACGAGAGTTGGGGTTGTACTGAGGGGTTGAAGGTATGGACCGTGTGAGGAATTTACATTGCTGGAGGGACTAGCACTGCCTGCAGCTGAATGGCTGTCTTCTGTTTATGTAGGTCTGAAACAGCTGGCAGCGTCCATCTCCTTGGCCCACGCCTCACTCTTTCTGCTCCTTCAGATGAGGAGGCAGTGTACTGTCCCACAGTCAGAGCACCAGCTGCATCCGGGGCATTCATGGAGAGGAAGTCAGGGCCCGGGCTCCGACTGCTGACTCGCTAATCAGATGCTCATGCGGCCACGTCACACTCTGAGGACCCTTCCTCCTGTTTTGTTCACCACATGGTCATGCTGAGAGTTTCTAAGATCTTTGAATTCTCCCTTCTCTTTCTTGACACTGCCTTCTCCAGTGGGCTTCTCTGCTCCTGTGTTATACTAAGAAAATTGGCAGGGCCCAGTCAGCTCCTCTTTGCCAGAGAGGCCTGCCGCGTCCTGGTGAGCAGCCCCAGCACTGCCTCAAGTGTTGCCCCTCCCCATTGCTTTCTTTCCTCCGGGGTCCGGAAGCCTGCCCCTTACTTCTGAGTGAAGATCAGGTCTGAGGTTGTTGGACACACCAAGAATCAAGTCTCTGTCAAGGCTTCTGGCCTTCCGTCATAATTAGCTACCTATTTGCTAGGAAAAGGAAAGCGAATCTATAGCCTCTTTGTTCCTGAGCCCTCAAGAAAATCTCCCTCAGGTATCTCTTCTTGTCTCAGAATGCCCTAAAAGCTCTTCCAGTCTTCACTCACCTCACAGTTTTAGACTTCTTGGCATTATAATTTACTATGTAAAGCATAAATGATTTGTTTCAGGCTTAGAATTAATGTCAAAGGAAAATATAAGGTAAATGTAATACAAGTTTGAAGGAGGCCTCATTATTAATAGGTTTGCAAGCTCTAAACCCCCAAATCTGTTTTTCTGAGATCATAAAAATCTAAATTGGTAAGTTTCATTCTCAAGGTTAAATTCTTGGTTTTTGAATTGTTTTCTTAAGGCAGACTCTAACTATGCTGCCAAGGGTGGTCCTGGTTCCTAGACATGGTCAATTCTCCTGCCTCAGCCTCTTGAGCCACTGGCATATGTCACTGTTTTCATATTTTAGGCTTCTTCTGACATATATATTCAAGCTTAGATTGTACTTACTGGCAAATCAAATTATTAGCTATTCCATTATCAAATTATATGAAATTGAGTTTTATCCTTTCTCAGTTTGCTGTGCTAAGAGGGTTTTATGAAAAGAAGTTCAGAGTATGTATCTTCTTTGGCTCTGTTTCCTCCGAAATAGTTTGAAAAGCTGCTGAAGAAGGAATAGCGGGAAAAGCACTCCAGGGCCTCAGGATCTAGTGCTCTATGAGCAGAAGGTAGAAAGTAAGGAGGCTACTGGAGAGACGCCTGGTGCTGCATTCCGAGCAACAGTGAGCACAGGCAGCACATGCCCTCTCCTCACACAGGATGAGTTCATTTGGTGAGCACCAATGCTGTGTGTTCGCTTCCATTGTGAAAGGGATCAGGCACCCAGCAATGGATACAGAAGGGAGAAACAGCGTGCTTTGACATGTATAATTTTCTGCTAGGGCTGGGGAGATAGCTTGGAGGTATAAGGGCCTGCTGGGCCAGCACAAGATTCCAAATTTGATTCCCAGCACTGCACTGGAAAGAAAGAAAGAAAGAAAGAAAGAAAGAAAGAAAGAAAGAAAGAAAGAAAGAAAGAAAGAAAGAAAGAAAGAAAGAAAGAAAGAAAGAAAAGAAAGAGAGAAAGGAAGGAAGAAAGGAAGGAAGGAAGGAAGGAAGGAAGGAAGGAAGGAAGGAAGGAAGGAAGGAAGGAAGGAAGAGAAAGAAAGAAGTAAAGAAAGGAAGAAAGGTTCCCTTGATCTGTGCATTTGTTTCTCTGGAGTGGATTTGGTTACGTAAATTCTTCTACCATTTTCAAATTTTGAATGTGAGAAAAAGTAACACCTCAAGGCCCTAAGAAGCAGCAGCTAGTCTCGCTGGATTGTGTACCGGCGTGTTCCCAGGAAGGTGCGTCAGCTCAGCCCATGCTTTCAAGGGTCCTGATCTGGTTTCCACCGATGTGCAAAGGAGTTCTAAGAGCTAGATTTATTTGTGGAAACTAAAGGTGGAATTAATGCATATAGAGAAGGCAATGTGTGTGTCAGTCGCAGTGCATTAAATGTCATCTAATCAAATTTTGTGAATTAATGTTCTCAGCTAGCAGGGTTTACTGGAGATTTATTGGCTAAGGTAAGAAAGGGAGATGCAGATTAACTGAAAATCAATTTTTGGAACAGATAATGGGCTGCTAGGTAGTATCCTATTGGCAGGTGAGCTTAAGTGCTTTAGAAAATAAAAGGAAACAAATGATAAATGGACAGCATTTGTGACCCTAAATCATTATGCATAACTCCATAATTTTGCAATTATTGCCATCACTGTAATTATTTTGGTATATGTTGACAATCACAGTATTTGATTTTAAAAACTAGGTTATAACTTATTAAGTTTCTGAAGATTTATTTTGTTGTATCTCCCTAATTGCCACTATTTATCATTTATAGTTGTGACCCTATAAATCCAGGATTTTTGTAAGCCCCGGGGAGTGTTCTCCTTTTAATGAGACATTTATAGGGAAGAGGTATTAAGATGAAACATTTCGCTGCAAAGGTCATTAAATACCTAAGTTCATAACAGGGCTGTCAAAGTAGCGCTATACCGGCATGTTCCGAAGTGCAAAGAAATCCTTGAAGATATATCATGCTGGAAGCAGAACAGCAAATAATCAGTTTTAAATTAATCCTTTTAGTCAGTGAGTCAGAGGTAAGAGCTCAAAGAGAGACTGAGGGCATTTGGTTTTGTAGTTCCTAGCCCTGATCTCACATTCACTTATACGGCTCTCTAGGAGTTCATATAAGAAAGATTTTTCAGCACCTGAAATCTTTGTCTTAAAAGTGATAAGCAAGCATGTTTTTAGATGATTTTGTAATAACAAGTCTGTGTGGTATTATTTGACATCACTGTTTAAGACTAATTCTGGAACAAGCCCACTGTTGACATTGTGTGCAAAGGAGCTTAAAGAGGAAGTGCTTACTGGAAATACAAAAAAAAATAAAAAAGTACTCTTCCAGGTACATGAGCTCCTGGTGGCTCTTTGAGGTGTGTCTTTGTTTGGGTCAGTCATGGACAAGCAACATGTTTAGTCACATGGTGACCCCCACACAGGTGTCTGTGGGGCTGAATAATCCACGAGGCCTTAGAATTCATGGTGTAGACTGCAGGGAATCAGCTCTTCAGCTGGCCAGAGCCAAATAAGACTAAGTATATTTTACTTGTCTCAGTTTCTCAAAATCCAGCCTGGAGGTAGGCAGGAGTAACTAATTAGTGGATTCTACCTAAGAAGTTTTTTCCTGAGGCTGAGTTCTGCTTATAATCATTTGTCCTCACTCCTGTGTTTATTTTCATGTTTCTAAACCTTATTAGCCGCATGGCTTAAATTATTCTAAACTCAGTGCCTTTGTTCCCTTCATAACCAGCCAACTCTGTACTTACTATCTGCTCATAGCTATTTGTACTCTTCATCTGAGAAGGGTATATTCATCTCAGTTGCCCAGTTTTGGACTAGATCTTTAAATTTGGAATGGTCTTATTTTCTCAATTTTTTAAATATATTATAGATATTAGTCCCTTCTCTGAGGAATAACTGACTAAGAGTTTCACCCCACTCCGTGAGTTGCATTTTTACTCTTCTTGAGATTTCTTTTGAGGTGCAGAAGATTTTAAATAAAATGAGATCATAGTAGTTGGCTCTTCATACTATTTCCCATGCAAAGTTTCATTCATGAAGTCTTTACCTACTTCTATGTCTTCAAGAGATCTACCTGCTCTCTCTTTCAGCAGATTCAGTGTTTCTGCTTAAATACATCTTTGATTGATTTTGATTTTGATTCAGTGCATGGTGAGAGACGTGGGTGTAGTCTTAGTCTGTGATATGTTTAAAGCCAATTTCTCCAGCACCACCTGCTAAAAAGTCTGTCTTTCTTCCAGGAAACATGAATGGCCTCTTTGTGAAAAGTCAGGTGACTGAGTGTGTTTGTAGCTGTGTCTGCACCTTCTATTCTGTTCCACTGATTCTTGGGATTCATGCTATTTTAGCACAGTAGCTCCCTGGTGTAATTTTAAGTCAGGGATTGCAAAGCCCCTGCTTTGCCTTTGTTGGCCAGAATTATTTTATTGTAGGTCTCTTCTGGTTCTAAAGAAACTTTAGCAATGTTTTCTCTAATTCTGTGTGGGACATTAATGACACTTTCATCATGATCACATTAAATCTGAATAACAATTTTGGGATCATGATCATCGGTACCATGTTGATCCTTCCTACCCAAGAGCAAGGGACATCTTTCCATGTTTATTTAGCCTCTTCAAGGGCTGGCCAAATAGCTCAGTGGATTGAAACCCCTGAAGAAGGTGCAGGGGTCAGGGCTTTGATCTCAGACGTAGTGTGCCAGCCCCAGTCCTGGGGCATGCTGAGATGACAATTGAGACTGGGTGTGGTGGCGCATGCCTGTAATCCCAGCTCTTGGGAGGCTATAAACAGGTGGATCACTGTGAATCCAAACTGGTTATGAGACCCTGAACACCCTGTAGACTCTTCCTAAAATACAGAGAAAAATCCTCTTCAATCTCCATTTTAGAATGCTATAGTTTTTAATGTATATATTCTTTAATTCCCTTTGTTAGATTGATTCTAAGTATTTCATTGGATGCTATTGTGAAAGGTGTTGTTTCCCTAATTTCTCTCTCAGTAGTTTGTTGTTTGTGTACGGACATGCTGTTGATTTACTGAGTACTGATTTTGGATCCAGCTATCCAACTGAATTTGCTTATTTAATCTAAAAGTCGGTGGGTGGAGTTTTGAGGGTCTTCTATGTAGAGTATCATGTTGTCTGCAAATACTGATAATTTCACTTCCCCACTTCCTATCTTTACTAATTTTGTTTCTCTTTTGTCTAATTGCTCTCGTTAATGTTTCCAGGACTATATTGAATAGAAATGATGATAGTGGATATCCTTATCCTGTTCCTGATTTTAAAGTGAAAGTTTTCAGTTTTTGACCATTTAGTATGATGTTAACTGATGGTTTGTCATAGATGGCTTTTGTCAAGCCTGTCCAGTTTGTAAAATTATTTAGGACTGAAAATGGTGAGACATGACTGAGAATCTAAAGTATACTGTCTTCCTCTGATTTATACTTATTTTCTTCTGTGTGCTTTCTAATCCCTAAATAGGATTTTTTTCAGAAATCATATTTTTCAGAGATCCTAAAAAGCCCATTAGAAAGGATACAGAATTTCCCTAAATAAGATGATAGGAATTTAGAAATGATTGTTACATTTCACATTGTTGTATTCTAATTAGTTGTTAAAATTACCGAATACAAGCATGGGTGCAACTAGAGACTGTGCTCACAAACGAAGTAAGTCAGGCCTGCATGTGAGAGCAGCACACTGTCTCCCAAGCATAAGAACATGAAAAAGTAAGTGAAACCCTGCCTGAGTATTAGCACTCTATGGAAAAGGTCTGTTGGGGTCCAAAGTGCTCTTCAATATCACATAACTTGATAAGATGTAACTCCAAATTCCATTCTACCTTATGCTTGCTGTCCTTAGTCTGCAGTAATTTACACAGGATTTCTTTTGTCTGACAAGTACATCTAAGGAATCAAAAGTTCAGTGTGACCATATTTCCCCCCTTTACCATGCCATGTGTGGATTCGCCCTGCTGGAGCCTGCCGTGATGGCCAGTTGTCGCCCGGAGGGTGACTTGATCCCTTATAACTGAGATATCACTTTCTGAGCCTAAAAGGATGGAGTGAAAGGAGCAGTCGGAGAGGACGGCCTTTGGCACCATCCCCAAGCCATGCCTCAGAACTCAGGGCTAGCACAGGACAATGACAGGACCACCCTCTTTCCATAGTCTGGTGCCTGTAATTGCACAATCAACTCCCAACTTCCACCAAAGGATGCAAACATGCCACAGAATAAACCAAACACCCACACTTAACACGTTGCTCTTCTCTGTGGACTATGCTTTCTGTGTATTTTCTGCACATTATTTCGCTGCAAACCTGCTGACATTGCACATTATTCATAAAGTTGTTGCTCTAAAATTTAAATAGAAAGGTTCATTTTCATAAGATGACTACTCAGCTAAGTTTTATTTCACACCACTCCACATTTTATGACAGAATAAAATATCTTAGGATAGTAGGGTCATGAATCATTTAGCGTCTTATAATATATGAACATAATTGTCATGTAAAACAATAGAATACCTGAGAGAATCTCTCAGAACCCAGTAGATGCATTTTAAATCCTGCAAATGCTCCTGTCTGGTGGAATACTACATCATGGCATAATGAGGAGGAGAATATACACTTGATAATCACCTGCACGAAAGACTGCCTTCTGGCCAGCATAATTATTTAGTACATGTATAGCTGTGAGCCCCAATACATAGCATGTTAACAGGGCATGAAAGCACACATAAAATGTGAAAGGGCACATTTTACTTTGATGTTTCCCTCTGTTCATCTTTAAGAAAAAGGTAATTAAAACTGAAGATGCCACACACAGGCTTATGACAACTCATCTTCCCATCACAAATTCAGTACTTATCGGAATGAACACTTCTCGATAAACCTATAAAGGATTCCCATTCTATCTGTGTTATACATGGAGCAAGGTGTGCAGCTCTCAAAGTGGAAGCACTCGTGCAACTGCTCAGAAAGGACTACACAGCTGCATGAGCACCGCACACTTGGGAAACACACAGCAGTTAGATACCTCACTTTGGAAAGACTTTTACATATTTGTGAGCCAGAATTTTCCTGAAAAGGGATCTTTTCCTCCTTCTACTATTAAAGTTGAGAAGAAGTAAGCAATGAAGCATCTAAAGGAACTTCTGGTTTCCAGGACATTTCCTGAAGGCCAGGGGTACTTACTCAAGCATCAGGAGCCTATAACAGGAACAGCGCTTCTCCTTTGTTCATTTCCAGGGCTTCTGTGTGATTCAGGAATGGATTGCAAGCAGAGGATCTGTGCTAAAGTAACTGCACAGCTTGGAACTTGAGTCTGGAGGGATAAGCACTGATGTGCAAGGCCAAAATTCCCTACTATAACCCACTCATTTGTACACTTGCCTGCAAAATCTCCCTGGAAGTTCAAAGTGCACATCAACAGCCTCGGGCACAAGGCTGTTAGTGTTCCTACTTCCCTGGCTTGACTTCTTCCATGATTTATAAATACAACCACACATAACTGGGTCAGGAAGATTTAAAATTGGAGAAGGAAAAGTATGGAGATTTATTTATGTTTAGACTCATTTGTAATAAGAGGCTATACTATTTCTGATGTGAAAAATTAAGATGAATGACAAGCTAAAGTTTTGCAAGGTTTGTCTCACAATAAGAAATTCAACATGTTAAAATAAAGCTACATAAGTTATAAGAAATAAGGACGTAGACATTTCTCTAGTCAAAGGTCATCGAGAGGTGTAAGGAGGGAGGGGCAAGTAAAAGGGGGTGAGAACAGATATGAAGATGGGCCGGCCCATCATGTGCCAGCTTCACACAAGGCATGCAGGTCTTGTGTTCTGCACCTATGCACTAACAAAATGCTTTAAGTGGGTGATAGCTTTCTAAATGTGTTCTGTAGGTCTCAGAAACAAGCATGACATGTTGGTACTTTTGCTTGCATCATACAGAAGCCAAATCACAATATCATTTCATTGTTTTCTAAAAATAAAGCCTTCCAATACTCCAAAAACAGAAAAAGACATTATGGATTGCACACTGAAAGTCTCATGGCTGCCTCTGTGTGTTGTAGTCACTCTTGTCTTCCTTGAGGAGGACAGACACCTGGGAATATTAAAAGCCACTTATTTATTTAACTGCTTACTTACCAACTCCATGCTGAGGTTACTGTGGTTGCTGTGATGGGGAGGTGTGAGACCAGAGTGGCAAATGAGAAACACAGCTGCCTGCTGCTGAGGAGACCACTGTTTAGCTGGGAGTAAAGGATTAGATAAAGACAGGGACTTGTGTCTCTTCTTGGTGAACAGGAAGGAAAGGAAGGAGA
Source organism: Ctenomys sociabilis (assembly GCA_004027165.1). Classification (NCBI taxonomy): domain Eukaryota; kingdom Metazoa; phylum Chordata; class Mammalia; order Rodentia; family Ctenomyidae; genus Ctenomys; species Ctenomys sociabilis. Next base: position 26,926 of record PVKA01020087.1, on the reverse strand, counting down.
AGAAACGTGTTGGGATGGACATGCATCCTGGTGGATCCTGGTCTTGTCTGGGGTGAATTTCAATAAGGCAAGACCATGTGTACACACATACACACACACACACACACACACATGCATGGCTTGACACACACACATACCAGCTGTGCTGAAACACATACAAACTGGGCCCTTTCTGCCTACTCTTATCTTTTCCTTTGTTTATAGTCTGCCTCACTCAGGGGATAGATGACACTGGTTTAAGGTTAAGCTGTGTGTCTGATTTATTCCACTCTATATTATATTTTTTTAAACCTAAATAATGTTTTATTTTATAATGTTTAAACATTAGTTTGTAGTGCCTTGCTAACCTGGTTAAATCACTTTGACAATGACCTTAGTTTACATATTTCTGAATAGGCTAATGTAGTCATTCCTAGATGAATCATGCTCTTTTTTTAAATTTAAAATCAAAAGTATCAGTGTGCATATTAACATGTCAGAGACTTGTACAAGGTTATTATTAAAAACAGTAGTTCCTTTCCATCTTCCTCACAGGAAATCATTCTTAGATGTACAAGAATTTGTGCTTGAAAAGATGCTATGTTCAGAGGGCAGCAAGCAAAGCTGGACAGTTTCTTACTTTCTAATGTTTCAAAGTTAACCAGACAGAAAAAATAATAAGTTTACTAAACAAGTAAGCCCTGATATATTTGTATAATCAAAATAATTATGTAAACAATAAATACAGATCCAATAGCACCTAATAATCTAGGACCAGAGGAAAGGCCAGAGTCTGCCTCTATGCTAAAGGGTAATGAAGGAGCAGAGAGCAAAGGCCACTTCATATTATATTTTCCAAATGCATCCATTTTCCTATAAATACCTCAAGTTTGTCATTTTTTACAGTGCAGTGGTATCCCATTGCATATAGATAACATTTTTTTACCTAATCATCTGCTGATGGGGATACAGTCTGCTTCCTAGGAAAACTGTGAGACATGCATGGAACCCCTCCCAGAGACAACTGCAAGCTGTGTGCACTGAAAACTTATATAATGAAATAGAATAAAATTTTTAAAAATGATTAGTGGCAAGGTAATAAAATAGATTGCTCAAAATTAACACATTAGGTGAATGTCTAAGTGACCGCTGGACCTTGGAGCAGGATGGAAGTCCAATTGACATGAACAAGGTAAAACCTTGACCACAAGCAATGTATGAGGCAGGAAATCTGGTCAGGTGCCTCAAGGAAAGAAATCCAAGGAGCTAGAAGCCTCTTTACTGAAGTTCAGCAAAGCAAAATGCAAATAGGAAAGGTTATCCAACAGCTTAGATCTTCAGAGCATGCTTAGAAATTCAAACCTAAACACAAGAGCAGAAACAGCAGATTAACCATTCTCCAATCCACTTGCCCTGTCTGCATCAACCTGATCCCTAAGCCCTGGTTTTATCTTAAAGTTTTTCTTAAGGATAAGGGTGGATTTTGTAACTATAACACTCTAAGGGCAGATGTTCAAAGTCTTGTTTTTCTTTTTGTCAGAGTACATTTAAGCCAGGAGCACATAAGAAAACAAGTATATTTTCCTGTTCTCATCTTCCCCAAGTGTGTGGCAAGTGGGCTGTGGAGCCCACCTTCTGGTGCCTCCAGGAATGGCCAGCTCGGGCCTTGCCAGTGCTTCCCAGGTCAGGGTCTGCGCTGCCTGCATCCGCTCGTCCATCAGGGCTACAGCTGCCAAGGACTAGCAAAAGTACCCAGCACCACAGAGCAGGGAAACCTACTCCAGAACCCTGACCAATCCCAGCCAGCGAAGAAAGTACCAGGAGCCTCAAGGTGTAGGGGTGGTGAGCAGTGGAATGCGAAAGAACTGTGGCAAGTTATGCAGGAGGGGGTAGGAGGAAAGAGTTTCCCTAAGGTACAATTCTATGTTTAAAATCATTAAAGAAAAATAACTGAGCAGTGTTGAAAACCTTAAAGGAAGCCCAAAAAAAGTTAAAAAAAAATCCTGACAACAATAAAAACTGCATTTCCTCTAGGAGCAATTTTAACCTCTAACACAGTCTTCATTCTCCATCAATACTTTATGATCATGGAACCTGGCTCCTAAGAAAATTGCAACAAAATAATTTTATGTATATTCACTCAGAAATAAAACATTGTGTCCTTTTGCAAATCAAGTTTTATAAATACATACGTGAATGTTTTCTGCTCCAATAACTTAAAACAGAATTCCACAATTTCTCCATATCATTTTTGAGAATATGTATTTTAAAATTTTCCTTAATAAGATATGAAATGTGTCATTTGCCAGCACACGCCATCACGAAGTCTGTGTCTGCCAACTCATCGGCCTGTGTGCTGTGTCGGCTTCCCTGCCTGCACCAGGGCAGGGAAAGGAAGCAGAGGCACCCTGGAGGCGGCAGAGGTTCGGCCGCCTTGGGAAGGTGTAACCTTATATTTATACTTAGAAAAACAGGATGAAAAGGGGCCTATGTAAGCTTAACAGTGACCCTAATGCAAACAATTAAAAGGAATGGAAAATACTGAAAGGAATAACCGGTCCCCATAAAGTGCATTCTCTAGTACCCCCTTTTCACATGTGCCCATTCTAGACGCCTTTTTTCATGATGTTGAAGCAAAACAGATAATTCTCTCTTCTCCCTGGAAAGTCTCAAGGCCTGCCAACAATTTGCTTCTGAGTTCTTCATGAGAGGCTTTAAATTTCAATAATGAACATTTTTCCTTTTGAGAACCCAGGAAGGGTTTGTAGCATTTCATGCCCCAACAATAATTTATGGCGTCGTTAGACCAAAAGGTTCCCTGAGAAATTTCATACAAAGAATTCTGTAAGAAACACTTTTGCATACAGTTTTATTGATCATTGTACCATCGTTAATATAAGTCTATGAAAAAATACCTCTTATCTCAATGGTGTTATGTTGTTAAATCCACAGGTTAGCTTTTTTCCCATTTATGTATTTGGTACAGGGTCTCACTATGCAGCTCGGATTCATGGTGATCCTCCTTTCTTCAGGCTGCCAAGCACTGGGATTCCAGGCATGCACCGCCATGCCTGCACTCAGTCACTGGCTCAGCACACCCCCGGACTGGGGATCAAACCCTGGTCCCGCATTTGCCATAGCAGGTGCTTAGTCCACTTACTCCATTCAGACACACATGCTGGCCCAACAGTGTTAGTTTTAGTAATTTCACTTAATCAAAACTTCAGGCAAATCAATTAAAGCAACAAGACTATTCATTTCATGGTAAATTTGTATTGTGGTATGTGATAAGCTTTCTCCCTAAGACTTGTTTTTATTTGTAGCATAGTTCTTTGGCTCAGTTAAAGCCAACTCAGTATATGCAACATGAAATGAAATATTTAGGGTTAGTTTAAAATACTTCAGTAAAAACAATTTCTAAAATAGATAATTTAATCAGATCAATATTTTGTTCTTTAAATTTTAAGATTATTATTGTGGCCTGTGATATCTGTATAGGTACGGATATATGATAACATATGTGCCATTGCACATACAATTTTACTAACAGAGGGTGCACTTCTTATATGTAAAAGGAACACAAGAGAAAGCTGAGGTAATTTTAGATAAGTCAATAATAAACATTCTCCAATGAAATTCGAACACTAAGATGTTAAGAACATATTCAGCCATTAAACTTTTTTTTTTTTTTTTTTGTCTTTTTTGAGACAGGGTCTCACTGTGCAGTTCAGGCTGGCCTTAAGCTCACTTTGTAGCTCAGGCTGGTCTCGAACTCACAACAATCCTCCTGCCTCAGCCTCCCTAGTGCTGGAATTACAGGCATGCGCCACCATGCCCGGCTCAGCCATTAAACTTAAATACAAAGAAATCCTAGCAAGCGGACATTGGTCACAGCTCTTGACATCCCTGGCGCGGACTGCAGGACCAACCTGTCCGTGCTCAGTCGACACCAGCGTGCGTGTCTCAATGACCTTTGGCTACGAGCAATTAGCTGCTAATTATTTCTTCTGTGAATGGATATTAATACTATTTAATTAGCAAGAACATAGATTTTGTATTGCATGTTCCCAATTACACAGAATTTTAGGAAGGGCCAAGCAAGTCCTGATGGAGATCCTCAGGTGTCCCTGGTGACACGGGCATCTCATCCAGCAGGACAAATGACACTGTTAATGTGGCTAGTGAGTTTAAGCCAAGGGGGAGGTTCATTGTTCACAAAACAGAAACATGGCATTGGCCTGGTGCCTTCCTCAGCTTACTGTTAACAGACACATGAACCAAACCTTAGAGTGGGGCAGGTCTGTGCTGTCCGTGGTGCTGTAAGCTTCAGCCCACTGTCAGCAGACTCCATTACTTATTTATTTATTTGTTTAGGAAAAAATAATTTAGTCTTTATTAAATTAGAACATTTATTCTTCAAAGGAAATTATTAAGAAAATGATGACTCATGGAAAGATAGTGACATATCACATATATGGTATATTATATCATGACTATATAAAAAATTACCACTCAATATTGAATGCCCTCATAACACCATAGGCAAAAATTCGAAGTAGACATTCCATCAAACATAGAAAAATGGCCAATAAGTACATAAAAGTTGTTTAATATAATTATTCATTAAAGAAACAATAAAAAATAAAATTCACAACCACAAGAGTAATGAGAATCAAAGTCAGATAACATGTATTGGCAACAATTTGGAAAAATAAGAACTCTCACACATTTCTTGTAATAAAGTGAAACAGCACAAGTACTACAGAAAGCAGTCTGGTAGTTCCTCAAAAAAGTAAATATTACCATGTAATGTATCAAGTCTACTGTTAGGCATGTGTCCAAGAGAAGTAAAATAATATATCCATGTAAAATATATACAAAAATGTCTATGGAAACATTTACAAACCAACATATAGAAGTAATTCAAGTGTCCATCTACTCTTAAATGGAAAACAGAACTGATAGCTACAAGATGGATGATCTTTGGAAACCAAGCAAAGTAAAACAAAACAGCCTCAATAGTTCACACATTATTGTAATTCACTTCTAATTAAGGCCAAAAGAAAGCACTAGTAAGATAGAGAATGTAGATTACAGGAGTTTATGGAGTTATTGCCATGTTTCCTTTATTTATTTATTTATTATTTATTTATTACTTAGAATTTTTTAGGGATGGGTCTGCATGGTGTTCAGGGTCTCACTACTAGATCAAATTCATAATGATTTGCCTGTTTAGAGGCTCCAAAGAGCTGTGATACAGGTGCACACCACCATACCCAGTCTCAATGGCCTTCTCAGTGTGCCCTAGGGGCAGGGCCAGCATGGCAGACCCTAGGAACAAAACCGTAGCCTCTGTGCCTGCATAAGATAAGTAAGCAGCTACACTCTTAATTCACTGATAAGAGATATCTGCTAAAATAATATCTGTAAATATAATATCATGTATGCACCTTGTACAATACCAAAACATTATGAAAACTGTTTGCAATGTATTAATTCATCAAATCTGTATGGTTAAGGTGTCTTGAAACTGTCTGATTGACATTTGTATTTCAATAAAATAAAAATAAATGAAAAATTAAAAAAAATTTTAAAAAATAAAATAATAAAAAATAAATAAATAAAAATTAGAAGTGAATAGTTTAATATTTTTCAGTATATTCACAACTATATGCAGCCTTTGCCACAATTTTAAAACGTGTTAGTTATTGCATGAAAGACACATGAGGGCTGGCCAGACTCCATTACTTACGACAGCTGATTACAGAACTATCATTGGGGGAGATCAGCAGGGCAGAGAGCTGCCATCCTCATGGAAGAAAAAGTGGAGCCCAAGAGGAAAGGGACCAGCACCTGTCCCCAAAGCCACACTGTGGGCCCACTCCCTTCGCTGGACCATCCTGCTTCCATAGTCTCCCAGCATCCATCACTTTCCAACCTCATCAGCAGCTGTCCCTAGAATCTCAGGGTCCGATCACTTCCCCTAGTCCCATTTGCAACCTTACCATCTAGCAGCAGACTCAGGGAGCCTTTCTGGAGGCATGACTCCCAAGCCTATAGGCTCATATTTTTGTTCACACTTTCATTTGGCCATCTGTTAGCTCTGCTTTATCTTTTGTGCTGTTCGTTTTGTTCTGTAGCAGACATTTCCAAAGACAAGGAACATAATATCCCGCAAGTATTCATGCTAGAGGAAGGAACTCCCTCCCATTGTAAATCTTCCAGCATTTAGACAGAGCTGGCTCTCTGGGCCTCATGTGTAGAAATCAGGTGGGGCAGCTCACACACGTCCAGGAGGCATTGCTTCTCACAGACTGAATGGCGGGGAAGCAGACCCTAGAGAAGTAGTTTCCACATACCCCACGCCACACAGAGGCGGGGACTGTAGGCTGGAAAGGGGAGGAGCATGGCTCCTGACAAGGGCTAGGTTTGTGTTTATCCTAGAGAATTATGAATATTCAAAGGAACAGCTAAGTGAGACTCGATTTAAACAAGACACAGCGTAAATGTTCCAAGCCATCACACTGGCTTCCAGTACACAAAAGCAGTATTTATGCATCTTGTGCCAGCTAAAACTTAATTTACATTTTGAAAAGCAAGTTTCATACATTATTTGCTATGAAATTATAAAGTTACCTAGAATCCTGGCCTTTCATGTTCACCATTTGAAACACAGATGATCACAGAACCCACTTTAGACAGCAACATTCAAAGCTTCAGAGACCACGTGAAGCACTCCGTAATGCTGGATGAGTGTACAGCCCAGTTGGGCAGGTAGCTCAGCAGTGAAGCACCTGCCTGGTAAGTGCAAGGCCCTGAGTTTGATCCCTGCTACCAAAAAAATAGCATATCATAAAAAATATGACATTTTCACTAAGGAAAATCAAGTAGCTCTTGTCTCCATCTTTTCCCAATATCCAGAAAATTTAAACATATTTTTAAATCCATTAATACCGTCAAAAGCCATAAAGCTGAATTCATGATTTTGAGAATACACTGCACTAAATAGACCATCATGCACAATGCTACTTCTCTGGAGTTTAGTTTTTTTAATAACATAAATGTATAATATGCTGTACCCCTAAACATGCCAGATTTGGAAAATATATGTAACCAAACTCTACACTTTTATGAAATGTCATAAAACTATAGATGTTAAACAGATAATTTCTTGGGGTTTTCACAGATGAAAGTTGCTTTTAATCCCTATTAAGTGTTGAAATGCATCATCTCATAGGTGTCACAAGTTATATTTTAGATATAACTTGTCAACTGTGACTTGCTAGCAGAGTTTTAAAATACTGAAATCTCAGTGCAGTGCTTTTAACGCAGTGATGGAGAATCACTGTATCTCTAGAACGATTTGGAGATCGAGAGGCCTTAGAGAAATCCACTCTCTTTGGCCTCTCTACAGAGCTGTACAATGAACAGCTGGCCATGGAGGTATCCTGCCTTATGCTAAAGCAGCCATGGCACAAGCGTGCGCAACCCCATGGACCTTGGGGATCGCATCTCAGTTGATAGTATCAGTGCCTCCTCCCTGCTCTCCACACCACAGGGAATTTCCTCTGTGTTCCTAGAGTCCCCCAGCAGTGAGCTCTCACTGGAGGGGGCTGCTGTTGATGCTACAATAAAATGAGAAATACAACACAGAAAATGATCAGAGCCTTATTGCTTAAAGTTGAAACCATCAGAGATTTTCTGTGGTCAACAGAACAGCTGTAAAATCTGAAAGAAGAGCTGTGGTCTACTACAGCCCAATTGCTTGTCTCTCAGTCATGTCTGTCACTCACTACTCTTGGTAATGCGCTGTGGGATGCACAATGGCCAGTTAGTTTGTTGATGCAACCGAAGCTTAAAAAGATGCCATGTGTTAGCACAGAACATGGAAGTTTTTAAAAATAAATATTAAGCTACTTATTGACCACTGCTCACGATTATTTACAATAAAGTAGCAATGTACATCAGGATAACATTTGGACCACTACAAAGTTGTTTTCCTGGCTTCTGCTGAGAACAGTAACACGAATATCGAAAATTGAACCTACATGTAAAGAACAAGTTGGGGTCAAGAAAAGACATGCAGATCAATAGTTTAGATTGCAAGCTTGTCCACTCATTAATTCTAGGTCCCAAATTGTGAGCACCTCCAGCCGCTCGGTAGGTTTCTGTGAGCCGTGCCTCAAGATATATATGAATACTGACTTTTGAGTGCAGATTTCAACTTGCTGTGAAGTAATGAGTCTTGAGGAATTTTTAACATTCTCTCTTTAAGTCTCCCTTAGCGAATTGAAACAAACCAGGTTTTGACTTGCTTCCTTATTCGTGTGGGAAGGTTGTTGGTAGAGATAAGAATTTTTTCTCTTTTTGATACAGGGTCTTGCTATGCAGTTCAGGCTGGCCTTGAACTCACTTTGTAGCCCAGGCTGGTCTTGAACACCCAAGATACTCCTGCTTCAGCCACCCAAGTGCTGGGATGTAGACGTGTACCACCATGCCCAGCTAGATAGGACTTTGGGGGGGGATTTTGGAATTAAATTGCATTTTTGTGACTAAAATAGATATAGATTCTGATATGGCTGCATTGAAAATATTTACTTTAAACTGTCCAGTTAACCACAAAACCATCTACTTAGCTTAAAAGGTCATGGCTTTCAGAAAACTTCCTATTTAACTGGAAGTGATTTATTCCTTAGGCTGCTCAGAATGATGGTGTCTCAAACATGAGGTTATCACCCTTAATTTTTATTTTGGTGAATGTCTAAAAACAAAACAAAACCACTAATATAAGAATTTTATTTACACACACATGAACAAAAAACTCAGAGTGGTCTTTAAACACATGAGCTAAAACATGAGTTCTGATTTGGACTATGGACAATTCCCCCCAACATTCAGAGAAGCAGAGGAAATGTGTCAGGCTACCAAAAGCTCTTTTCTGATAAAGGAGGCAACTACAAAAGTTTTATTTATTTGTTCAAAGTAACCAGTACTATAGATGCAAAACAAACAAAACTCAACAACTCCCCCAAATACTACTTAACTGACATATCAAACTTGATTGTCATTATAATTATTTTTCCACACTAGTAAATCAAAAACAACACCCATATATATATGGGAAAATGATGTAAGTTATAGATGATGCAAGTTAAGCTATTGAGCTTCATCTTCTGGGCAAGAATGCCAAGTTCATGTCTTCATAAAAAGCAATTACAATTTGGGGGCATTTCACATTTTCCTTCTTTGCCAGCGCCAAGTAAGCCTCAGCTGAATCTTTCAACTTCATAAGAAACACCAGTTCTCTGCTACTATCTGTGGTGTCAATTATTCATACAGAATCAAGACTTCTAGCCAAATCTCTAGGTTTGTCAGCAGCATCTCTTAGGCTTTGATTTGCTGATATCAGATTCAGTGCCACATAAGGATTTTCTTTTTGTACCATCTTATTTACCAGCTGGACAATCTAAATTTTCTCCAGGTTCCCATGTGTTGTCAGCATCTGTAAAACCCTTGCACTTCAGAAAACACTCCACCTTCCCATTCACTACACCTCAGTCCAATACTTTTTCTACCACAAACTTTCCCATTTTTGTCTCCTTCCCATTTTTTGCAGTGTAGTTTTATTGGAGGCTGTTTTTTACTGCAGCCCTGAAGAGCTGTTATTCACCACCTCGGATGCTCAGTCGAGGGTCCTCGGAGTCTCCGCCTGTGTGCCTGCAGCTCTGCTCCCTCCCGAGCCCAGGGGGTGAAGGCCACAAATTTGATTATATTGACTTGTAGCAGGGCATTAAAGAACAAAAATATATTCATTCATCAGTGAATTTTTAATACATCCCATTCTGGTTTATTCTTTGCAATGCTTTGGTTTGCCAAGATGAGATGAGTTGAGAACAAGGGAGTTTACTGGGAAGCAGGGGTTATGCCCAGGGGGCACTCCTGAGGAGCTGTGCTTTCTTACCCCCGGGTGGTCTTCAAGAGCCTATTCCTGGGTGTTATTGGCTGAGATCCTTTACAGTCAGACAGGCCCTGTCTTCTGACTGCTCAAGGCAGAAAGTGAATCTAAAAATTGATTTTTTTTTATTCAAAAGAAATACATGGTTTAAAATAACTCCTTTAGAAGGAGAAAAAATAGACATACACATACACACAAGATAACTTAGATAATTATACTACTAATTTCTATTAGTTTATTGAAAGGAACAGTTAATGCTTAATTTTTGATTAGTTTGATCAGTTTTGCATGGCCATAGCTGTTAGTCTGAACAACTACTTTGAAGATAACATTATGCAGTATAACATCCGTTGTTGATTTTCTAACATCTTGTTTTGATATTCTGTATCATTTTTAGTGTTTTTTATTTTTTATTCTCTTTACAACAAAAAGTAAAGTAACTCCTTTAATTACGACATGTTTGTATTTCATACAAAGCTAGTGGTGAAGAAAATGTTTCTACAGCCATGAAGAAATACTCTGTCAACACTGTTTTTTGCTCAAAATAATGAGAGAGCTTTTCTCTTCCAAATAGCTCACCAGAGTTACTTCCTAGACATGGACTTAATTAGGGAAAGGGAAAAAGCTAATAAAAATAATTGAGTGCTTACCAAGGGCTAGCTGCTAACCAAATACCAAGTATAACAGTGTTTCCCACAAAACAAGTAAAACAGGAATGTGTACAGCTGGAGGCATGCGTGCGCTTTGGGCTGGTGGGACCCAAATCTGAGCTGGCATCTATGAGCTCCAGCAAGCCTCTCCTTTCAGTAAAAGTGGCCTTCCTCAGCCCTTTAGGGCTTACAACAGAAATGACACCATGAGCAACTTCTAGTGACTTCTGTAAAAGTGAAAGAAAGTGCAGCCCCAGTTGTAGATCTTGGAATGCAGCACATGGTGGCTGTCCTTGCTCATTCTGTGTAAGGCTCGTAACAAGACGCAGCCACCCAGCCCAGTGTTCAGCCTGCACGGCACGCAGACATGGTGGGCCCAGGAAATAAATGGCTCTGGAGATGCAGTGCTCCCATGCTCCCATCTGGACACCCCACAGCACCCAGCCATGCCACTTCCCAGCGCACGTCCTCCATCTTAGGGAAAGCATGACGTCCCCTGCTACCTGCATTATGTGCACCTGGGGAGTGAAACAAAGGGCACTAGTTTTGCTTTTCATTAATTTGCACCCAAACCCTAAAGCCCGCTTACTTTCCTTGGGACAAGGTTCTTGCCTATGTCCCGTTTCCGGCTGTCTGCAAGGTGAGGACTGTCCAGCCCACCTGCTGTGCAGCTGATTCTGCAGGGAACCGAACAGTCAGACATAATGAAAGCCTGAGGCTCCTATTTTAATGCATGTTGTAAAACATTCTAATTTAATGTTTATATCTATTACCTGTTGGAAAAGAACATGAAAGAAGAGCATTTTCACGTTTCAGGAAATGTTGGATACAGGCATTGCTACTTTTCATTTTACAATAAGGAAAGAGAGAACCACAGAGGTCATATGATTTATCCCTGATCTGGCGGCCAATGTGGAGACCATTTGCTCCACAAGACCGTGCCTGTTGGATTCTGAAGTTTACGATACAGTCACAGAGCCCCCTCTGGGGTCCACTGCAGGAGTCAGATTTATATTTCACAGAATTGCTCCTGCTGGCATGAACTATCACTCTTTACTCTAAGAGCCATTTTGTGGGGTCATATGACATGCAGTTACAACTCCCAGTTTTTACGTGTCCGTAGAAATACTAAGCATGTGCGAAGTTTGAAACCACAAACTATCTGGTGTGTTCTATTTTTTGTAAGACTATAGGTTAGTAAAATTGTATTTTTCTGATAATTCTGATTAATCTAGTCATGAGGTTTTTTGCTCTGTTTTTGTTTTATGGAAAACAGCGTGAGCCTCTAGATGAACATCTTAGGAGGAGTAATGTCCACAGGAGGCTCGCCCCCTCATACTTTGAGTGAATATCTCATACAAAGAATAAAAGGAGAATCCTGATCAAAGCACTTGCTCAACAGAAAAATAGAAATTAGAAAATAAGGAGTAGGGAGAAGTTCAAATACTATAATTCCCCAAATAATCTATTCCATTGTTTCAGACATATTTTAATATACATGCTGGTCTGTTTCAATTACGCTACTGATTTCTCTCAGTTTATTGAAAATAAAGTCCTTTGGTATCATCTGTTTGCTTCCTCTTTGTAAGACAGCCCTTTGTGTCTGTCTTATGCTCCATCTTGAAGACTGTGATACAAAGTATATGGGTATTCTCTTATTATTTTCTTATGAACTTTTAAATTTTTTTCACAAAGTGAAACTGAAACACTTCCTCAGTGAATTCTGGGTTTGCCTAGCTGGATCCCACAATTACTTGCCCTACTTTCTAACACTAGCCTATGTAAACTCGAGTGACTCACCTACGAGTATTCTAAGGCTACATCCTCTGACTGTGCTTCTAGAACTGTGGCGTGAGCTCTTCTCAACTCCTTCCTCAGTTGAGTCCTCTAGGTGAGAACCTGCTGGCCCCAAAGAGGTCCTGGAGAGGGCAGTCTGGGGTGGGGACCACAGTCGGGCTCCATAGCTGAAGGTCGCCCCCTACCCTGCTGTGAGGCCTTCAGCTCTGTCTCCCAATGACAATAATGTAATTCTATTCTTTTGTCATGAATAATCCTGAAAACATCCTGATGAAGGCACATTCAAGGAGAGAATAGTAATGGAGGTAGGAGTTCTTTGCAGTTCCTGTCACACCATAATTTTCACTGTAGCCACTACGTATTTCATTACATTACGATATCATTGCCTATGGACAAACAAAAATGAAAGCGGGATGAAATGGAAGATCAAAGAATGATTTCGCTTTTCAAACATTCTAAAAGCGCATGAAATAATTAACTAAAAGTATACCCACATGTGCTGATGTGTTTCTTTCACTTTGGCATGGATCAGCTTGGGCCTGAGAGAGGCGCTGTAGAGGAGGACATCTGGCTTTGTCTGTGGCGGAGTCCGAGGGAGGCGGGCCCTCAAGGCCAACCCACAGCCCGGCCTCCAGGCCTCCCCCAGTGCACAGCAGTGTGCAGGAAGGTGCACCACCCGACTCACCCCAGACCTCCAGGTGGTGTGGACCAGAGCCCCTCCACTCCCCCAGCGGATCAGGTCCAGCTGAGGGACTGTGTTCGGCGTCCTACGGGTTAATTGCGGTTGACCCACTTCTCTACACACTGTGATTTGGGCGTATAGAATATCCTCGAGAAAGTAGCCCCTCCTGTCTCCAGAGAGCTTCCTGTCCTGTGCCCTGGAGATATTCTTCCCTCACATTGTGCCAACCAGAGCTCTGCACAATGACATCTCCTGGGCAGAGCGATACTTTCCCCACTGGGGGACCACAGCAGATGAAGAAAGCAGAGGCAAGCATAGCCGAGTATGAAAGATGAGGGTCCGTGCCTTCCTTGTTTTGTTTTTGCTCTCAAAGCAAGCATAATGACTGATGCTTCTATCATTCAGAGAATAAAGTGCTGAGCAGATTATTTTCAGGTAAGATTCATTATGTTTAGATTAAACGAAAATGCCTCAACTTTGTACTTTAGGTAGATTACCCCAGATTTTCTAGCCTTTTCAAACAATAGTAGTGATTTCCTATGATGCCCTTAGACAATAACAACATTTTAGGTCAATTGCAGCATATTAAGCTTCTTCTATGGACACTCAATGCTTAAAGGTAGCGAGAGGTGGTATTCATGACTCAATTTCACGTAAGAGGATATCATTTCACAATGCATCACAGGCATGTTATGTGTTTCATTATTTAACTTCCATTAGTTAATTTTATTTCTGCAGATGATAATAGGAAATATGTCTAAATGCTATATCAATTTGATTTAAAATTTTGATATATTCAATATCAATTTAAATTGCTAAAGGCCGCATTGAAAAAAAGATTTAGTACTGTGGTAGTCACCTGGTGACACTTGCTGAGACAGGCACCTTGGGTTACCAGCACAATTTGTCTTATGATTTGGGGGAAGACGGCTGCACCTCTGCTCATGGGAGGTGGAGTCGCTGTCATATTTACCTCCCAGTGTGGAGCTGGAGAATAAAAGGAAAACTGTGCTGGTGAGCTGCGTGAGACCCACATGGACATCGCACGGGCTGCGCACCCATGCAGCTTTCCCCCAGCCAAGCTGCAAGTGTAGGCCTCCACATCGAGGTGCGTCACCTGAGGTCATCTGTCTGCTGTGCAGCTGCTGCTCTCTCTTCTCCTTACTTCCATTCTCTGTGATTCCCTGGCATCCATTTAACAACCCTACTAGCCCTTGCGAAGCCTTTAGATAAAACTTAAAGACCAATGAATGGGAAAAAAAAAACAAAACTCTGCTCCAGTGGAAAACATTTCCCTCTCCAGTGGTTGCATATTAGACAATTGAATGGATGAGAGTCAGTATATCTGAATATCGCCTTATTATTTTGATGGACAAATACATGTACTGGGGTACAGGAAATGTATATTGCTAGCTTCTTTATCTGGGAGGCCCAATCAGCAGTCCAGGGTTGGAGCTCACTGCAGCGCTGGTGTGACATGGCAAGCTGAAGGGTCTGTGTTCCAAGGCGTGAGTCTGTCTGCAGCAGGAAGGAGATGGAGTCGCATGTCTGCAGGCAGTCATGAAGACAGGAGTGCCTCTGGAGGAGCAAAAGGAAGACTTTCTCCTTCTCTCCCTTCTCATCCTTTCCGGGCTAGAAGCCTATTGGCTGGTGCCACTCACCCCGGGGTGGAAATTCCCTCTCCAGGGCTCAGGTGCAGCCTGCAGGTTGGTCACCCACTGACACACCCAGAGCTCTGTTCCACTAAGGAGCTAGGTTTCTCTCAATGCCTCAGGCTGATGTCCCAACCTGTGGCCTTGCATCTTCATGAGGCACAATGCTTCCACTGAACTCTACACTGTATCACAATCGAACAGGATAATCTGCTTATGAATTGTCTTAAACTGTATAATTTTTGTGGTAAATACATTTAATTCCTTTAACTAAGCAGAGTCTGCTAGATTTTTCAGTTTCCTGTTCATGAAAGTTGTGTTCCACCAACTCGTGGGTTGTTGTTGTTGATGTCAATACTGGAGGTTCAACCCTAGCTGTGTCATATAAGGCAAATGCTCCATCACTGAGCTTCACCACTTGCAAAAAAAGTGGTGCTGAGCTCTGCATCCTTGAGAATACAGCTCACATGCACCCTTCTTCTTACTGCTTCTGGAGAATCTGCTTTAAGGGAGAGGCACCTGGAGACCAAGAAACCTACATGGGTACAGAAGAAAGTTCAAAGGAACTAAGTAAGATTGAGGGAAGTTTCCAGTTTGAGTCCTAAGGTGGAGCAATTTCTTTTGGAAAACTGCCAGAGTATCTGGGACATATACTGGGAAACCAGAGAACTGTGAAAAACTAAACCTAAAATAGAAATAGAACTTTTGTACAGATGGGACGTTTCCATGAATATAGTAGTAGAGTGGTTAGTTTACAGAAGTTATCACCTAGAAGACAGGAAAGTCATCCTCTCAAGTGAGAATCTGCAGCGGCTGAAGCTGTTCATTCCATTATAAATAGCTGCTGTGAGATTTTCCTCAGCTGGCTCAGGGACTGCTGTCTTGTTGGCTCCATGTCAGGAGCCAAGGTCACAGCTGGAGCTGCTTATGGCGGCACTCGCTGATGGCTTCCAAAGAGGAGCTGCGAGCCACCATCCCAACAGAACAGTCCCTGCCGGCACTTGGATTCTCTGTGGTAGAAGACGAGGCCCAGAATGCTTGGCATGGAGACGCTGAGGCCCATGCGGCACTGTTTCTAACTGCTCTGAGCAGAGTGGACAGACGCTTCCTTCTGTGGAGGAAGGGCGAGCCAGTAGCGAGGCTTGGACAGTTCTTCCACTTACTTCAGGCAGAGCTGCAGCCACACACAAGCTTGAGGTAGCAGATGCAGTGAGGACTGCTGGGCAGGATCACACTCTGGATGGGAGACCGACTGCTCCCTCAAGAGCACAACAACCCTCAGAGCAGGGTGGAGACTCAGCAGTGTCCTTTCCTTTCTTCTTTCTGGTTCAATTACTTGCACATTCCCACAAGACGGCTTAGGCTTGATTGCTCCTTACGATTGGGGTGGGTGTGGGGAACAATATTCCTTGCAACATACTGACCATGTGACTTCTCTGAAGTCTGTGAGGCCCCAACAGCCTTCTGAGTTTCCCTGCAAAACTATTCTAGGAACGCTTGGCGGGTGCTGTACAACAGTGTGGAACATATTTCACTGCAAATTTCCTTCCTGCAGAACAAACTTATTTCCAACTCTACTTGGCCCACCTGTGCTTTCTGAAGGTGCCAGGAGAATGGGGGCCCATTTTCTTTATTTGTGAGAATATTTCTTGCTCAACTTCTACCGGAGAAATGTAGTGTGCACAAGTGTTGGTCAGAGCCCATCTCTCAGTCTGTGAGAATGAATTCGTCATACAAATGTGACCAAAATTACAGTAAAAATCAGTATGTGCAGCCTCTCAGCGTACTTCTGGACACCAAACCTGAAATTTCAGATGAAGCATTCACAATAGCACATCATGTCATTTAATATACACTCTTGCACATTTTGTGAGTATTTTGACCACAATAAGTTAAAAATAATATATACATGCAAATATGTTTTTATAAATATAGTGCATGTGCATGTGTGCATACACACCTTTTCCTAGGACAGCGAATTCATGTGTTCTACATTACATAATAAAGCTTATTTGAAAACTAAATCTATAAAACACTGTAATGTATGTCTTACATGTTCTTACAGTCAGTGAATATTCCTGCACTAAACTAATTCACAGATCCCGTGGAAACACTTTTAAGAATCCATCTTTAGGACTGGGGGATAGCACCTCCCTCCCCAGAACCATGAGATGCGGGTGCAAGTGTGCTTGACCCCCACACCGCACTGGACCGCCTCCTCAGAACATTGGATCGCCGTGCCGTCCTGCGTCCACGTCCACCCTGCAGGGCCTGTCTTCTACTCCGCTTCTACAATTGTAGCTTCAGCTGTAAGTGCGGACATCATTCACGTTACCTTACCGTCACGTCCTGAGGTCCCCCCATGCTCCCCCATGTGCAGGATTCCGGCTGTTGAGAGGGTGCTGTGTATATGTCCACTGCAGGCCCTTTCACCTGGCGGTGAACGTTCTGGTTTGTTCACACGGACAAACAGTGCTGCAGTAGACGCGAGCGCGCAGGCTTCTCCCACAGGGTGGCTTCATGCTTCCCGCGCCCCATCCTGCAAGTGGGGCAGGGTAAGTTTCCACCTGCCGCACTGGCCTTCCCATTGCTCTTTATTGCATGTCCACACTAAAGGAAGCCACACCATTTTCACAGACCTTGGAAATCTGGATTTCTAGACATTGCATGGTGATTTTCCCTACAGACAGCAGGAGTGGCTGTAGGAGCGCACACTCCCAAGGAGCTTTTTCTTTCCGTTGTTGCAGGGCGGTGGCCTCCAGCTGCTGCCACATATGAAGAAAATTGATCAGTAAGCCAAATCTTTATCAGGAAAGTTCGGATCACAAGTCAGCAGAACATACTTCTTAAAAGCAACATTGTGTATAAAATGTGAGAGATAGCCAGTAATATGTCCTAATTTTGTTTAGCAAGCCTACTGTAGCCTATTACATGGGCTAAATGGAGTTTTCAGAAAGTGGCATTCCACAGTGGGTGAACACGACGCTTTCTGACCCAGGTACAGCCTGTGTCTGAGCAGATGTTGGGGGCGCTTCTCCCTGTTGTCGGCAGTTACACTACAAACTTTGTAGTAGAAGAGATTGTAATCACTTCTTGTAAATGAAAGCACTTAAAAACCAGGGGAAATTTTTCTTTCTTCTTTTTGTTTCTTGCCATGAGATAGCAAACTTGGTACCCCACAGGGAGCCTGGCTATGAGCACCATCCACGCATCAGCAGCACATGAGTCAGAGGCCTAGGATGAACACACACCCTTATACTACCCCACAGCGTTTTGCAATAACTTCTGACTCAGAAACCAGAGTTGGCTTTGTTCATTAGTTCAGTCAGGGAACAACATAGTGAAGGCGAGTTTTTCTGCGGCAGAGTCAGGGTGACGTAGCCTCGGCTGTTTGCGACTCATTACTGGGACTGATGTGAGCAGTGTGCACTTCTGCTGGCTCGCGCAGTGACGTGTGCCTCTCAGCAAGCTCTGCTCCACCAGGCCCAGGAGCCAAGGTTTCTGGCAGGTCATCAGAGCACTCTCCTGCTTTCGCCTACTAGTCGGATTCTGTGTTCTTGTACTGGCCGCGAGAGAAGGCGAAAGCCTAGCCCTGTCTATCAGCTATGGCGGCTCATCATTGGGTTAGCGTTATAATCATCGACTTTCACTTCAGTATCAGATTTGATTATAACATCCACCATGGTAAAATTGTGAGTATTATTACAAAACAAAGCACTTATTTCATTTATGAATATAGTTTTTAGTTGCATCCATTTACTTACAAAAGACTTTAGTTTAGCTTTCTTTATAGCTAAGTCATGCTATAAAGAAATACCACATCTTTTCAACCATTCCTCAGTTGATGGGCATTTGGGTTGCTTCCAAGATTTATGTCTGACAAACTCAGCTACTATAAACACCGGTGTGCATATATTGCTGTGGTATGATGTTTTCAGTTCTTTTGGAAAAATACCCAGCCAAGGAATAGCTAGGTTGAATGGAACTATCAATCTTAGCTTTCTTTTTTTTTAATCTTAGCTTTTAGAGGAATATCCACACTGATTTCCTTAGTGCTTTTACCAGCCTGCCCCCTCACAGTGGAGAAGGGTTCCTTTTTCCCCACAGTCTTTCCAGCATTTATTATTGATTGACTGTTTGATGATAGCCATTCTTGTATGGATGAGATGGAATCTCAGTGTTGTTGTAATTTGCATCTCTTGAATGACCAATTATGCTACACATTTTTTTTGTATATTTATTTGCCATTTGTATTTCTTCCTCTGATAAGTTTTTCATCTGAGATGCTCATTTTTGGATTGGGTCTTTGAATTTTGGGGGCCTGTTTTCATACTCATGAGTAAAGTAAATTAAGCTCATATATCTAAACACTGTATTATCTCCCCAGTGTAAGAATCAGAAAGAGTAAATAAAATCTGAAAGGCACAATACATTACATACTGTGAAAGGGAAAGAAACTGTTTAAAGGGAAGCATAATTGGGATGAGGGAAAGAAGAAAAAGAAAGAAGGGAAAATTATATATATATATATATTTTCCTTCTTTCTTTATATATATCATATATATATATAATTGGATAATTGCACTGCTCATTTTTATTGAAAGGAACAGTTAATGGCTAACTTTTTTCTTCTTTATAATTTTTATGTTTAGAGCCCCGGAAGAACAGCAGCAGCGCAGCAGCGGGAAAATGGCAGATGGCTTCTCGCTCAACGATGCTTTATCTGGATCTGGACATCCAAATCCTCAAGGGTGGCCCGGAGCTTGGGGGAACCAGCCTGGGGCAGGGGGCTACCCAGGCGCTACTTATCCTGGTAGTGCCTACCCTGGGCAGCCTGCTCCTGGGGCTTACCCTGGACAGGCACCTCCCGGGGGCCAGGCAGGCCCAGGAGCCTATCCAGGCCAGGCAGGCCCAGGAGCCTACCCCGGTGCCGCGCCTGGAGCCTACCCTGGTGCCAGCCCCTTCAGTGCACCCTCTGGACCGCTGACTGTGCCCTACGACTTGCCCCTGCCTGGTGGAGTTGTCCCGCGCATGCTCATAACAATCATTGGCACCGTGAAGCACAATGCCAACAGATTGGCCCTGGACTTCAAGCAAGGGAATGATGTGGCCTTCCACTTCAACCCACGCTTCAACGAGAACAACAGGTGGGTCATCATATGCAACACCAAGCAGAACAATGCCTGGGGCCGGGAAGAGCGGCAGCAGACCTTCCCCTTTGAGATCGGCAAACAGTTCAAAATCCAGGTGCTGGTGGAACCAGACCACTTCAAGGTGGCAGTCAATGATGCCCACCTACTGCAGTACAACTACCGGGTGAGGAACTTCATGGCCATCAACAAACTGGGGATTTCTGGTGACATAAACCTCACCAGCGCGTCCTACACCATGATATAATCTGGGAAGGCAGATGCTTGCATAGAAAGGATCGAATCCAAACCTTGCCCATTCACAAGCTCCAGGTTCACTGCATGCGAGTTTTACACTTACGTATCAATGTTCTTGTAAGTCAATCATTTAATAAATGTCATGCAAAGTCAAAAAAAATAAATAAATAAATAAATTTTATGTTTACCAGTTCAAATAGCCTGCCTGCATCTGGAATCTGTGCAACCAGCTTGAAGGCAGCAGCCTGCAATACAACAACCATCATTAAATTCCATTCTGTTTAGTGAAATTCTGTACTGTTTCCAAATTCTTACTATTTTCATTCTTTAGAAAACTGCCAATAAATAAATAAAAACGTCAGAATTACATATTGTGTAGGTAAAAATTTAAAATGACATATTGATGACACAGTACTTTATACAAATATTGAAGTTGCATATTAAGCTCATAAAATGAGCTCATGAAGCAAGAGCAGACCCACTATTGCAGCCCTCAGGGCAGCGCTGCACCACCAAGGGTCAGGAACAACCAGTGGCAGAGACTGAGGAAAGCCTGAAATATATGGTATCAGTTAAACATGAAAAAGCATTTATTTCACCCCTCTTTTGGAGATTGCATAAGGATGTTGTACTTTTTCTCCAAACTTTCAGCTTTATCATTAAAATTCCTAAATCTCATAAGGTTCCTTCCAAGATGCAGCAATGTCAGTGCTGGTGGGCCAGCCATACAGACACTGTCCCACACGGCTTTCCACCCTGCCGCATGCACCAGGAGCAACTTTCTCCTATTGACCTACTCTGGCAGAGAACTCTGAGTGAAGAAGAGCCGACTGAGGTAGTACAGAGCAGACACGGTGGCAGGCGGTTGTTCCAAAGGTGCGCTGGTTTCTGGAGTCATCGCCAAGATTACTGCCTATGCCAGTAGTAAAGAAGCTGAGTTCCAGCCGCATAGATGGACCAGTCGGTCTCTGAGGATCCACACAGGTGGTCAGAAGAGTAGGAACAGAAAATACATGAATGGGCTCTTGTGTGTTTATATTACATAATCTCTAACTTTAGTAGTAGAGCTTCTATTTAATCCACACCGCACTGCACTGACAAAGCACATGCACACATACAACATGTGCTGAAGTTCAGCAGCACGGCAAGACTCAAATAAGCAGTAAAAGACAAAGAAGAGGGGAAGAATATTCTGAATATCATTTGTGACTCAGTGGAGAAAATGAAGTTAGAAGACAATGAAATCTACATGTACTTGAGTTGAGCAAAATGAAACACTAGGAACCCTGAATGTCTGTTAGAAAATGGGTGTGTATCATCACAATAGCTTAGGGGATTTATTTTTATTAATATAGCTTGTATTCTGCTAAATGAACTCTGTATGGCTTTTCCCTTGTGTATTCTTAATAATACCCAACATCATGCTGCACAAAAAATAAAATCATGTAGGTACGTTCATTTATATTAAAATGTAATCAAATCCATACCTAGCCTATAACACAGTGATAATCAATGTCATGCTTGTTCTCTGTTTGCATTTTTATTTCAAGAAATGTTAGTATTTTCTAATATCTTAGACATGTTGTTATTATAAGCACATTATATTTTATTGGTTTTATTTATTAACTGGGAATTTTAAGTATCATTGCTATCAATTTTCAAAAATAGTGATCGTTCTCTGAGGATTTCTAACAGCTGACACGCAGGGTCGGAGGCTCACAAATCTACTCACAGTACTGTTTCCCTGCAGATGTTCCCAACTTGTATCTTTTTGGAAACTTTACTCTGTAGAGAAATGGGTTAAAAGTTACAATATGTATTTTTCTTATGGATTATTTTATATACAGACATATTTTAATTATATTATACAAAGATGAAACAGTAGAGATGTAGAAAACAATGGTGCCAAATTTATTTTTAAAGTACTGAAGTCATGGCACAAAAGTGTGCCTTCCCCCACGGGGCATGAGTCTGGGCTACTCACCCCACATGGGCTGAGTAGCACACACACAGGTGCGGGGCAGGAGGTGGTCGCGCGGGTCTCCCCGGTGTGATGCAGACCACAGAAGAGTCAGAAGAGACAGCTCCCTGAGCGCTGTGCCCTGCACACGGCCCCTGGACTCAGCGTAGCTGGTGGCCTGCTCTACACTGTCTTCCATTTTCCAAATGTAAAAGCTGTGTCACATTTACAACAATAAATATTGACTCATCTTAACATGCATCACTTTTGTTTACTTTTCAGATTGTGTTCAAAGATGTTCATTGATCCACAAGTTATTCTGATTCTAATTTCACAACTCAAATTTGTGTAAATGACGCTTACTACATGTAACATCAGCTTTCTGTTAGAAAATATTCTGGTGAGTATGAAAGCCCCCATAGCTGCAGCCTTCTGGGTTCAAGGTCTCCCGTTCTACGTAACCGTTTGCAGTCACTGCTCCTTTTCCAGCGGGCGTGCTCACAGCGGAGGGCTGGGCACACCCTTGGGGGCTTTGCCTATGAGCACCAGCTGATTCTTTGCATTCCTGAAGGTATTTTGGTTTATTCATAGAGTTCTCTTATGAGAGCTTACAAAAAATACTGAAAAAATATGGCAGACAAAAGCTATGGCTTGTCTCGGTGGAGCAGATCTGGGAAGTGAGGCACCCTGCCTGAGGAGTGCTGCTTGCGCTCGGACCCCGCGCCCCACTAAGGCGAGCCCGTCCAGGCCTCAGAACTCTGACCGCTGACCTCCGACTTTCTGCACTTCACCAGAGCCTGGAGGATTTGTGGCTCACGCATTATCACACCACGGACATCAAGATACTGCATACAGAGAAGCAGACCTGGCACTGACCCAGCCAAACCCCGCCCCTGAGTCCTGCAGGATTACGTGAGATTAAATGCGCTCCAGACACTCAGTGCTTAGACTCATCCAGCGCTTTAACAGAAATGCAGCGGCAGAGAACTGAGGTGATGAAAGCCGGGCGGAGGCATTAGGAGCCCTCTGCAAAGATGCAGAATCCAAGGCAGATGGTGGGAGTCCACTTGAGCAGACCCACGGAAGACCATGCCTTCGCCGTCTGAGGCCGTAGCAGCTCTTCATGTCGTCCCCTTATTTTTACCTCTCCTTGCGTGTTATGTTCCTTTCATCTGTCCTTTCTTCATTTGTAGGCCGAGTTCGCACTGGATCAAGTAAGAAGGGCCTAATTCACTGATGCCCCAGTTAAAAAATGACAGTCCATGGGGCGGTGGCTTTTAGAGGAGCCACGAAAGGCAGCCCTTTCTGGGGTATCTACGAGGTCTCTAGGCTTGACCGGTCCTCCGAATCCCACGGAGACTCCGCAGGGCTGCCATCTGGAGGAGAACACAGGAGCAGTGTATGGCACCCCCGCATAGAGGACACACTCCACCTCTTGCTGTATTTCTCAATTTCAATGCTCAGTTCCGGTGGGAAGGCAAATGGAGAGCTCAGTGCAGCCTAATCTTTGTGAGCCTGAGAGTAAGAACGTGTGCATCCGCGTCAGTTGGCACATCAGTCCCATAACGAGGCCAGCCGGCAGCTGAAGTCCATCAGAGGCCCCGCAGTCTGTGCAAGGTGCGACCTCGGCCTGGCAAAGGACCCACACAGCGCAGCTTGTGTTCGGTGGCTACCGATGTGGGCCGACCGGAAGCCTCCAGTCAGCGATGGAGCGAGTTCTGGTGTGGCCACTGCACTGTGGAAGTGTTTACAAGCAGCTGAAAGGGAAACTGGAGAAGTATTTGTCTTAACTTAGAAGGGATTTGTGAATTCCTGTACATATTTAGCTTATAAATACAGGGGAGATAGCTCAGTGATGTAAGCTGCCTGGCAAGAATTAAGTTATGAATCCCATCCCTGGTCCAAAAAAAGAAAAGAAAAACTGAAACAATTTCTTCTGCTACTGTTTTCATTGTTTCACTCCAAGTACTATACTACACAAGTTAAAGTCTGATTGATAAAAGGCTTCCTCTGATTACCTGAAACTCTCCATCATAGCCTTCCCTCTCAGTGTGGTGGATGCAGGCACTTCTGATGACAGCAGTGCCTCCTCCCCGTGTGAAGAGCAATTGTGTCCACAACAGTGCGTGTGCTTCTCTATCAGAGACAAGACACTCTCCTGGAACTGGCTTTTTCCTCTCGACCAAGGAGCTAATGGCACATCAGCTGTCAGAGGCACCCTTCAGAAAGTGGTGAAGAAGGCAGTGAAAGTGACCGTGACATAGAGAATGGAAACTGTGCACATTGATTAAAGGAAGTCTCGGAAGCCATAAAGGGAGACTTTCTTTTTAAGGAGTATTTTTAAAGAAAGGAAAAGAAACGTTTCAGGAAATGACTCCCAGGGGACCCCAAACTGAGGTTCCCGCGCGCACCTGTGCAGCAGGTGGAGTCGCTGCACTTTCATCGCTGAGCTCTAGCACCCGTGGGACCCCATCAGCCCCTGGGGGCTCCCTCTAGACTACACCAGTCTCCGTGCAGGTGAAACCCACTTTCAGGGGGTGTAGACCCTGCACAGCGTCACGATGCCCTGCAGAAGCTGCATATGCCAGGTCCAGTGCTGAGGACTGCAGGGCTTCTCCAGCAAAGGCATGGCACGAGCCCATCTGGGGTTTCCCTCATGCCCCTGGAGTCGTGGCTCCAGCCCTTGCAGTGCCATCCTGCTCGGGCACCTAACCTCTCCTACCTTCTTCACTCCTGCTGTGCTTTACCTGGATATTCTAAGACTTAAGCTTCCCCATACCCTGCATTCAAATGTTCATCTCCATACCCTATTTAGGGCCTCCAAATCTGCAGTAGTGAGACACTGGTTCTAGACCTGCGTAACTCGCCAGGCAGGTGGAGGAGAGAATCCTTTCCAACAGAAGCCCAATGCCAGGCAGAGGCTGTGGGGAGTTCAGTTCCCGCCCAGGCTTCAATTTACTGTTTGCTGATTTGTTTGTGTTTCTATGTTGTACCAGGAATTGAAGTAAGGTCCTAACATTGCCTAGTAGCCTTCTTAAAATTGGCAAAATTTCAGACTGCCTGATGTGTGTCTTTCCACACAGAAAGAGAACATTGGAGAAGTCTCAGGGTTCATGTTAGCATTCATATGCTGCAGTCAAGGGGTGGATGTCTCTCTGCTGGCATCATTCCAGTCAAAAGCCCTCTGTGACTGAGTTCCCTCCAGGCAGCTAGGAGCAGAACAATCCCTAAGCCTGGCCATCACAACTCCTCGTGTCCTTCAGCTCTCCTCCCTTGATCCCCTCAATGTGGCCTGTGTGTAGGCCATATGTTGGAGACAGAGCAGCTCAACTGTGAGAGCAAATCTTCCTCATGCTGCACAATATATGAAGGCTACAGCTCTGAAGCACACACTCTGTGTGTGTTGGCATCTTTTGTTAAAATGAGCTAATGTCTAATGACTTGCTTGGCAGTCTTTCCTTTTCCAAATGGAAATGATATAAGCATTATTTTGCTTTTTCTCTGCCATTGTGCACTGGTTGTGGAAGGGCCGGCATGTTGGTGTCACTAAGTGAGAGCAGAAGAAGCCACAGGTGCAAGCCTGATGCAGGACCTTCTGCACCTCTCTAGGAGGCTGCGCGAAGGTTGGGTCCCAGTAGAGTGACTTTCCCGAAGAGGGTGGCCGGATCGCTGTGCTGGGACACGTGTGTAGGGACACTAAGACCATGAGTTACCGACTTCCATGCACTATACCCTGGTTTTAATCTTCCTTTATTTGTAGGATGCCTGAGTTTATTTGGCAATATGAACCCCAAAGGGGAGATCGTATTTCCTGCCCCCTGGAGGTGGCCTTCTATTTTTTTTTAATTTATTTTTATATTATTAAAATACAAATGTCAATCAGACAGTTTCAAGACACCTTAACCATACAGATTCGATGAATTAATACATTGCAAACTCTTTTCATAACGTTTTGGTATTGTACAAGGTGCATACATGATATTATATTTACAGATATTATTTTAGCAGATAGCTCTTATCAGTGAATTAAGAGTGTAGCTGCTTATTTATCTTATTTTTTATACCTGAATTATATCAAATATTCAATAATTATTTATCTAGTGGATGACCATAGCACTAAAAGCCGACATAATATCCTGTCCAACCACCATTAGTGCAGATCTTGCCTCTCATAGAATTATGTAGAAGCAGTGTTATCTATCCCAACTGTACTGTCTATACACGCACATCATGATTTTTTCTTTCTGCAACCCTTCCTTTGTCTACACCTGTCAAAAGTGGGCACTCCATTGACATTCAACTAATTTTGGTGCTTGAACTCGACACCAAAATCGAACACAGTCCAGCATTCTGCAACCATAGTGAGTTATTCAAAGAAATTGTTGACCATATCCATTTACAGCTCAGGTTAATATTATGGGCTCACGATGTATACTTCATTTTTATACTTTTCTGCTGGATGGTTAAGACCTAGGTAGATCAAGACTTATATACCAACACAAGAACTTTATATTTCCTCTGTGGTCATTGAAGTCCTCTCAGGGTTTATCTTGTAGTCCTATACATTATTCTGTAGTTCCTTTGTCTGTGTCATCCATGTGGATGAGTCACGGCCAATGCTTGACCAGATTGCTCTCTGTGAGAGCTTGAGAGAAAGTTTTCTCCTCATGTGACTCTCCCCAGGCACACTTTAGAACTTCAGTCTCTTTCCTCTGTGGCTCCATAATCTCCTTGTTCAGAAAATTTGGAGCTCACCTGAGTTTCATGATGTTGCAGTACAGGTTCTCCTATGTCCTGAGTCTTCACTGACCTTGAAAGGCTAGGGCCAAAATGTTGGCTGGCCTTGTGGCTCTTCTATTTCTCC
>PVKA01020086.1:7887-41086 GCA_004027165.1 Ctenomys sociabilis | reverse complement strand
AAAAAAAAAAAAAAAAAAAAAAAAAAAAGATTAAAAGCAGGGGAGATAGCTCAGTAGAATAAGCACTTGCAGGGTCCTGAGTTCAATGCCTGCTACTGCAAAATAAATAAATAAATAAATAAATAAATAAGAAAGATTAAAAATTAACTTTGAAATGTCCAGTAAGACTAATATACTCCCCGTGAGGTGTGTATATGAGTTGGGGTAGGAGAATGAGGTTAGGATGTGTGCTCAAGGTGGTGGCTTTATTGGGCCAGATTCTGCCTAGATCAAGCTCCAGCTAATTAAACTAGCTGACTATGGAAGTCTATACGATCTTCAGAGCAACAAAAGGACCAAATAAAGTTACTCCTCGCAGAGCCAGGGAGATGGCTCAGGGGCATAAGCACCTGACTGGCAAGCGTAAGGTTCCGAGTTCGATTTCTGGTGCCACCAAAAAAAAAAATAAATAAATAAATAATAAAAACTAAAGTTATACCGTCCAGATTTGGGAAAACAGAATATAAAATTTCATGATAAGTTGCATTACACCCTCATCACTGAGTATGAGTGACAGACAGGAATGTGGGAGTTGGCTGGGAAAACCTAGAGGCTGTGTCTTGGCTTCATAAAGTGGCCATCTGAGAGTACCACCACTGGATGGCAGTAAAAATCCTTGGGACTTAAGAGGATCACATTATTACTCTTGTCTATTTTCTTTTTAAAACACTCATTGTCTAACCCTTTTTTGTCTGTTTTTAGAGTTCACTGTTACTAGAATGTCCTAATTTGATATGCCCATATCATATTAGTCTCAAGTTCAAAAATAAGAATTAGAAGTTAAGAAAATTAATTATGGGTATTGTAGTAAAGATATTTGGACAACTTCCAAAGTCAGGCAATTTCCTTGTTAGGTAAAAGTCAATATTCAGTCATTGTATCATTTGAACATCAAATTAGGTGCAAAGTGATGAGATATTGATTATACAAGGTTTCATGGGCACTTCAAACTTTGAAATACTGGGGGAGGGTGAGTCCCAAAATAATGACATGGGAATTATTGCTTCACTGGTCGCCTTCAGAACTGAATGAAAAGTTACACAATCCCCAGAGCAGAGTATCAAGAGAGGACTCATGGTACTCAGACTTCTCTATTTCCAAAAGTGGACTCAGAATCTTGACCTCTAAACTTACTGACTCACTTAACTCATTTTTTTTTTTATTTTTTTATTTTTTTTATTTTTAAATTTTATTTTATTTATTTTTGGCAGAACAGGGGCTTGAACTCAGGCCCTTTTGCTTGCCAGGGAAGCACTTATTCCACTGAGCCATCTCCCTGGCCCCTCACTTAACTCATTTACTGATTCAACAACTATTTATTGAACCCTACAGAGTGGGCCCCTAGCAACAGGCAGCTTGCATGCTCCCTACCTTGTCTAGTTGTCCAACCAGCCTCTGAAAGCCACTCTTCCCTCTTCCCAGCCCATTTCCTATGGCCAAACAGTGGCAGGCATTGCTTTTCCTGTGCCCTAAATACCTCTGGATTCTACCCACATCTCATTTGCACCAAATCCAGCCTTTCTTAAGTGGTCTTCATGTCTCTCTTTTTACTTTCTTCAAATCCATTTCCTACCTGGCAGCCAGAGTGATGCTTCAAACACATGAACCTTATCAGCTTCCTCCTCTGCATAAGTCATTCTGCACCCTTGCACCATCTTCTAGATGCATGTTAATGTGTCTCCCGCCTGTCTCCTTAGCCTCACCACACCATGCGTCCACTTGCTGTCTGCATGCCAGAAATCAGTCACACGGTCCTTAATTCTGTCATGGCAGCACACTCTTCCTTTGGGACTTTCCTACAATCTGTTCTTCTTACTTGGGAAACTCCCTTCTTCTTCCTAAGGCTCCTGGGTCTCAGTGCTCCTTCAGGTATCAATTTTCCAGGCACATCTTCCTTGATCCATTTTAAAGAATCCTAGGTGAGACTGTTTCCCTGAATATGACATACTTCCTCTTTCATAGCACACACCCCACTGTACAGAAATGGCAATGTTGTTTTTTTTTTTTTTTTTTCTCATAACACTAATGATTGCCAACCCTGGGGGTAATAAAAATACAGATACTGATTGTCTACCAGCTGAATCAGAATCATGGGAATGGGAAGAAGTCTGCTTCTTTTTAATTTCTCATTTTCTATTCTGATATAAACTAAAACTTACAGACAAGTCACAAGAAGAGTATAAACTACTTTATATCTTTTATTTAGATTTATCAGTTACTTCTATTTTCCTTATTTGTGATATTTTTCTCTCCAACCCTCTTCTTCTTATAAAACAATTATTTTGTAGTATTTGTCATTAGCTTGCAAAGCTTATATGCCCTTGCCTGAGGGAGACCATTAATGAAGAGGCTCTGAGTAGGACTTGTTACCAATTGGCAGTTCATGTTTACTTTTAAGTTTGCCCAAGGCCCCAGGCAGCAGACTCATAGTAACCTCTATCTTTTGCCTTGTTTTTGTGTGACAGGTACCAGGTTTGGTTGGAAATTTAACTTTGCTATAATCCAAAGAATTGAGAATATTTCAAGATGGACTTTTTGTATATTCCTCTTCCTACCAATTGTGCTAATGTTTCCCTTTTTCTAAGTAATAAATTACAAATAACACAATTAAGATAAATATTAAGAAGGCTATCACTGAGAAAAAAAGCAGATGTATGTATGTACACACACACACACACACACACACACACACACACACCCCTTCATTTGTTCCAGATGCTGAGCCCCTCATACAGCCATCAGCAGCAGGATGGTTTAGGCTGTGGTCTGCTCTGAGTTTCCTGCCAGGAGACTTGTGGATTTCAGGACAAGTGGGAAACATGAGTCAAACACCAGTGAGCTCTGTGTTCTCAAACTCCCTTTACAAATAAGAACCAGAGACCTTCCAAATTCCCTCCTTAGTTTCCTCCTTCCCAAGCTCATTCTCATTCCCTCACTTTCTTCTGACCTCTTCAGAAAGACATTTAGGTAAAAATTCTTTCCCAGATTCATCTTTGGCCATTTCCCTCCTCCCCCCTCTAGGCAAGAAGACATTGTTTTGTTCACGGATAGTTCACACAGGTCATTCTAACAGTTGGAATCTGTAGACCCAGGAACGGAAGAGCCTAGGATAACACCAGGCTCCTGTGTGTGAAGGCGACGCTGACAAGGTTCACTGCGTGCTGCCTACTTTCCACAAGTAAAGCTGAGTAACAAAGAGACTGAACCCACCCTCCCAACTTGCATGGCAAGTTGGAGGTGCATGGGAGCACCCACATGGAGACATCGTGGGTCCCCAAATGGTCAAGGCCAGCACTGCAAAAGCTGACTGAGCTTTGTGCTATGCCATGTTAAGACAGTACATATGAGGGCAATTTGAAAAAATGCTCTCATAACTACTGTCTTAAGGTAGTCCTGGTCTTTTGTGTAGATGTAGATGGCCAGAAAGAGCCACATGGTAAGACTGTCTTCATGACTTTCTGATTTTATGACCTCAGACACAAGTACTAGGAATCATGTCACAAGTTGCTCTTAGAACCCACCAGACTCACAGCCAAATGACTCATTGGCTGGGACTTCTAACCCAACTTTCCTCACTCTGCTAGTGCTTGGCTAAGGGGACAGAAAGAAGGAAGTAGGTGGTGGACATTCTGTTCATAGAAATCCTCTATCTTGTCTCTGTCTTATTCTTATTTTGATTGTGTCACTATTCTGCTTTGTTATGGTTTGTGTCCCCCCAAGGCCTCATGTAGTCATGGGGAAGTTCCTAGAGTTTGTGATTAATTCGCCATGTAATGCTTGGATTATGGGTGTGAATGCTATTCCTGCCCTGGGGTGGGTAATCTGCATTACAGTGTAAGGAGGGGGAGAGGATAGCCTCTGCTGCCTCAGCCACTGCCACTCCCTTTGCTCTTTGCTGTTCTCTGCCACCATGAACTGTTGCCCTCTGCCTTGTGCCACTTTGTGTTAGAGCCAGAAAAGTATGGACTGCATCCTCCCCTAACTGTGAGCTAAATAAACCTTTCGTTCCTTGATTTTGGTGTTGGGTATTTGTCCCAGCAGTGAGAGAAAAGTGAGCCAAGTTTTAACCTTCTAACTTTAGGATCACTGTTCCCAATGGTGCCTCTGATCCTTGCACTTGGAATCTAAACTTAGTCTTTTTAGTATCTGAATCCTTAGTTATCCTAAACTTGGCTACTATTAGATTACCTCTGAAAGAAGCACTTCTATATTAGTCAGGGTGCTGACGGGACACAGAAACCATGGTAAATTTAAGAGAAAAAAAAAAAAAAAACTAGGAAAGATGTAGCATAAGTAATTATAAGAAAATATAAAATCAGCTAGGGCCTGGACATAAATTTCTTAAACAACAAACAAAGTTCTTGAATTATCTTTTGGAGAAAGCCTCCAGGGGGTTTGTACTGGCTTTTCAAGACATCAAAAGCTCAGAGTCTCCTGCACAAAATATGAGAACTCTCTGGCAAAGAAATATGCGACCTATGAAGATGTGTGATGAGAGTTTTGGTCTTTCAAAAGAACCCTGAAACTCCTCCTTCTCACCAGCCTCTCCCCTCTTTGCCTAGAAATTCTTTGCCAGCACCTAAGCAAGGAGGCTGATGGGCTCCATTTAAACCCTAGGCCTCCTTCCAGTTGTTTAATGTGAAATAAAGTTTTTCCTTCTTGTAGAGGCCAGTAGTGTAATATTATGGGCTCCTATGAATGCAGGGAGTGGGCTCTTGCCAGTGACAGGCATGAAGTTAGCTGGATAACTGAGAAGGGAAAGAGGGCTCAGAGGCGTAATAGAAATCACAATTCTACAGGAAATAACTAGTGCCTGCCCCCAAGGGGACAAAGGGACACAGTTGAAGCATGCAGCTTGGCCACTTACAGGAGGAATCCTGGGGAGGTGGAAGCGATGTCCTAGGTGGGTGGCACTGGCTGACTGGGCTGGAGCTGAAGGCACAATGGAGCTGGCTTCACCTGTGGAGCAAAGCCACGTCACAGCCACTGCTGTAGGGAGGCCGGGTCCTGCTGGGGAGGAGGTTTTGCTCAGGTGACAGTCCTCCTCCACCTTGCAGGGGGCCTCTAGAAGCCCCCACCCCCCACACACACACCACAGAGGGACCCAACTGGCTCAGCTGCACAAAATCACTTGGGGAAAAGTTTCAACTTGAAAGTCAATCACTTAAAACTGCAGCAGGTGCGTTGGCACGCCCCTGTGATCCCTGTTCTCCGGGAAGCTGCTGCAAGAGGATCTTAAGCTCAAGAAGATCCTGTCTCAAAATTAAAAAAGAAAAAGATTTCAAAAAGATCAGGGATATAGCTAAGGGTCAAGGCCCTATCCACGAAAAGAAAGATGAGAAAACATGGAACAAACCATCTAGCTTTTACCCTGACTGCTTATCCAGCTTCTTTTTTCTTTCTTTCTTTCTTTCTTTCTTTCTTTTTTTTTTTTTTTTTTTTTTTTTTCAGAACAGGGGATTGAAGTCAGGCCCTTCCGCTTGCCAGGGAAGCGCTTATTCTACTGAGGTGTCTCCCCGGCCCTCTTACCCAATTTCTGCTCCTCCCTAACTCTATTTCTGCTGCCACCGGTGCAGAACGACATCCAGCAAGCCTGCCCTTACCCTGGCCATGGGGGGCAGATGGTTGCCACTTTCTGTTCTAGACCTGTTGCCTTCCTAGTGGAGAGGCCCCTATCATCTGTAGCTACAGAATCTTTTACTTACCTCTCCTCCTACACTCAGGAAAGTGGTTCCAAGAATCTCGTGAGATTTTTGAGCTGCTTGTTAGGCTCAGGTGTTTGTTATGGAGTGTTGCATAACACACCACCCCAAATGCAGAGGTCTAAATGAGCAAGCACACACTTCGTAGCTCTCTGAGATTCAGTGCGCTGGGAATTAGGGTTCAGCTTGGTTCCGGTCCACTGAGGTCTCTCAAGCACGACACAGTCAGGCAGGTGGTAGCTGAGGTTGGGCTCATCTTGAAAATGTCTGGCACCTGAGCTGGGAAGACTGAAAAAATCGATGACAAGAACACTCGAGAATCATCACTTCTGTCACATTTCTGTTTGTCAGGCAGTATAGCCAGGGCAAATGGAGGAGGCAGACATCACCACTTGACAGGAGGAGCATAAAACAGTTTGCAAACATCTAAAGAAAAAAAAATCACAGTAGGCCCTAGGGATTTGTGGGAAACTCCAAACTGCTGGTTTTCTACTATACAGGATTAGAGGGCTTCAAGCATGGGAGATTCCTGACCATTTTGATTGACATGCTCTGCCACCTGGGCGTAATTACATCAAGGGTCAGGAGGGAGGGACATTCAGCCTGGAGCCCAGTGTCCCACTGCTGGCACAGGCTCAGATGGAATCATCCTTGCTTCCTGCCAGGTTCTAGGAGGGCTCCTGAGGGCTGTTGCCTGAAGGGTTAATTCCCATACTAAGTCTGCAGTGTTCCCAGCATACCCTGCAGGCTGCATCGAGGGATTCCAGTCACACTCTCCGCTGCCACGCCCAGGTCTGCACACAGTGGTCCATATGGTTTGCATGGATGTATCCCATCATACCTGGGGGGGCCTGAGCAGTACTTATGCACTCTAGCAGAAAGGCAGTGCTCGGGCTCCATCAGGGAAATCAGCAGTCTCCAAGCTTGAATCATGGTGGAATTAGAGGCACGATTAGAATTAGAAGCATATGTACTAGCATCAGAATTTCTGTAGAGGGCTTTGGCATAACAACTGAACTGGGGAGAGGAGCTTAGGGGTTTGTCTTGAGTACTCCACTTTTGAAAAACAAGGCTCCTATATTTTATTTCAATGGGGTGTTTATTTGGGACAACTTCTGGGATGGAGGCTGAAGGATGCCACATGGGCTAAAGGCCTGCTCAAGCCATCCCCTAGTGCCACTACCACTTGGACCATCATTTTGGGTTGAAAATAAGACCATGGTTTAGAAAGTCCAACAGACTGTCAGCTTAAGTTATAGACCTGAGGAAGTTATAAACTACCCCTGCACCCACCCCCATCTACTTTCCCTGTCCCTTTTCAACTCCGAGGTTCTTCTCACTCCTAATTCTTGCCAGGATGCTCTCATAGAGAGGAGAACCCATGCTTCTATGGCAGCACAGCCTCACTACTATGTGGCACTGTCCCTAGGACTCCAGTCTTTTCCAAGTGGGCATGCTGGATTTCTGAGCTTGAGACTTCAGGATCCAGGGCTGTGGAGAGTTGAAGAACCAATGTTCTTTATGTTGAAAAATGATGCCAACTGTACCCAGCTGACTGCTGCCTATAGAAAATTCCTGTGTAGGCCAGTACCCATCTTCTTATCCCTGATGCTTACACCTAAACTTACTCTTGGATGCCTGGATCTGGGAGGAACACTTTCTATGGCCTGAGTACATGACTGATCCTGGTTTTTTTTTTGGTTGAAACCTAATCACCAAAGTGGTGGTGTTAGAGACAGACAGGGACACTGGGATGTGATTAGGCCCTGAGTGTGGAGCCCTCATGAATGAAATTAGTGCCCTTAGAAAAGAAGACCTAGAAAGCTTTATTTCTCCTTCTGTTCCCCCAGAGGAGGATTCAGCAAACGAGTGCTCTTACAAAACCCCGAATCTGCATGTATCCTATTCTTAGCCTTCCCTGCCTCTGGGATTATAAGAAAACAGTCTGTATAGTGAGATAGAAGGGAATACACGAAAAGCCACACCTCAACTATGCGTGTCTAAAAATTTGCCCTCCCTGCAGGGTCTCTCTACGTAGTAGAGAGGCTGTTTAATCCCAGCCTCCCAAGCGCTGGAATTACAGGCACATGCCACCATGCCTAGTCTCATTTGCCACCTCCGTGCACCCCAGGGCTTTAGCCGGCATAGCATGCCTGGCCTGCCTATTTTCTGAATACCAATATATGAGGTACTGTAAGAATGCACGGCTCTGCCTGACACTATACTTGTGGACAAATATTTCCTAGAGCTCCCAAACACTTCTACATGTTTGTACACTAAAAACTGTAACTTTTCAAAACTTGTGTGGTCCATTAGGGTAAACAGAAGACTTCACTGGGGGACAAATAACCTCACCCCCAATCTACTTTCTAGAGAGCTGGAAGTGTCTCTTTAATAGAAACATGTCAACACCTAGGTGCACTTGTCAGAAACTGCTGCTGAGGTGGGGCGAGGGTGACAAATTACCAAAAACCGGGTGGCTTTAAATCACAGAAATTTGATTTCACAGTTTGGGAGGCGAGAGGTGTGTGGTCCAGGTGCTGGCAGAGCCCTGAACCCTCCAGACACTCTGCGGGGAAGGCACTTCTCTGAGCCTCTTCCTGGCCTCGGGCTGCTGCAGGAATTCCCTGATGTGCGGCCACATCCATCCAGTCTCCCTCGATCTTCTTTTGTGTCTACTTGCTGCCTGTTCTTATCAGAACCCAGTTATCAGATTGGGCCCAATCTTAAATTCAAGAGGAGTTTACCCTACAATCTTCAGTAAATGACCGCTATAAGACTTATATTATCCAATAAGGCTACATTCAGTTTTCAAATGAATAAATGAATTTTGGGGACATATAAATAAACCCCTATAAATGTACAACCACAAAGTGAGCTTAAGGCCAGCCTGAACTGTATAGTGAGACCCTGTCTCAAAAAGACAAAAAAAAAAAAAAAAAAAAAAAAAAAATCCTCCTGTAGTTTCTCAGTGTTGGACAATTTATTTTTATTGTGACTTAATATTCAAAAATAAAACAGGGGCTGGGAAGCTAGCTCGGCGGTCTAAGGGCCTGGCTGGCAAGTGCGGTGACTCGGGTTCGACCACTGGTACCGCATGCTGTGCCAGCCCTGGAA
The DNA here is from genome assembly GCA_004027165.1 of Ctenomys sociabilis. Taxonomy (NCBI): domain Eukaryota; kingdom Metazoa; phylum Chordata; class Mammalia; order Rodentia; family Ctenomyidae; genus Ctenomys; species Ctenomys sociabilis. The sequence continues at coordinate 32,228 of PVKA01020086.1, read as the reverse complement.
CCCTGGGCGTGCCAGGCCAGCCACTGAGACTGGGTGTGGTGGTGCATGGCTGTCGCCCCTGCACTAGGGAGGCTGAGAGAGGAGGGTCAAGTTGCATAGCAAGACTCTTCACCAAATAAATGAATAAAAGATTGTTTTGAAAAGTTGAACAAATAAAGTGTGGACTCTCTGCTTTTAGCTCCTTTACAAGTACAAACCAAAACCAATTTTCATGTTATATGTAAACAAACAGTGAAATGAATGTATTTAAACTTAATAGTATTGCTTCTCAGCCTTTTGGCTGAGACTATGTATAAATTTAATAGCATTAACATGGTGATGTCATTTTCTAAGATTAAATTGTTCTTCACATATATGAATCTGTTTGCTTTGCCAGCCTTACTATTGATTTCTTCCATCACTGTTATGTCTTCTAACCATAATGAATGTCAGCCCATGTAGCTCTGTACTGAGTCATTCTCTGGGTACAAGTGTGTCCTTTATTTACTTAAATTTGTTCTCTTAAACAACATGGCAACATTAAGGGCAATGATCATATAGTTTGGTTAATTCCTTAAAAGCAATTATCTTTAAGTGGCTTCTAAAATTAAATATTTCTTCTAGAGAATAGAAACATTTACCTATGGACTTATTTTGATAGGACTAAATCACATAAGCTCCTGGTATGAGCCTTCTCCTTGTGAGAGCATCTTTGCTGGGCCAGTGCTGAGGAGTACCACTTTAGAAACCAGAAAGGTTTGCGCTCTTTCATGCTTAGCCATGGCAGCTGAAGAGTCCAGCTCCAGAGCTTTAGTATCAATTGGCCTCTGACAGAAGGGGCCTGATCATGTTATCAGTTAATTCCTGGAGTTTTCTAGACCTGGAATTCCATTCCTTTACCTCCTGTGAACCCGCAGAACAAGACAGGGGAGAGTTCTTTTTCCTTGGCTGTCAACTGTGAGACCAGACTTCTGAGAACTGCAAAATTTCTAACGTTTGTCTTATCTTGATTTAGTCTTTGCTCTAATCTTGAAGTCAACATCTTTGGTACAGGTGGAGATGGGAAGCATGCTCTGGGCCTCCTCGTTTTGTCCACCTCTCCTACTTTCCTCTGTAGCCCAGTCAGCCCCTGACTTGGATCATGGCTGTGACTCATCCTGGTTGCAGTGATTGCTGTAAGAAGCACGCTGCGAGCCAGGTGCAATGGTGCATGCCAAAATTAATTATTTCTTCTAGAGAATAGAAACATTCACAAGTTGACTTATTTTGATAGAACTGATGTATAATCGTAAATCACATGAGCTCCTGGTTAGGGTGTTTTCCTTGTAATAGCATCTTCGCCAGACTAATGCTGAGCGACATCACTTTAAAAACTAAAAATGGGATCTTACGCTCTTTGTGTTCAACTACACATCAGCTGCTATGTGCACTCTACATCGGTTGTTGTAGAGACCAGCATTGCTTTCCAGGCTCTTATTTCCCTGCCCAAAGAATTGTACAGAACAAGTGGTGAATGAGAGGCAAAATAAATGCTCAAGGACAACAGGTATCCTGAAGGGAAAAGAAAAGATGCGTCTTACACACAGGATGAACCACATCAAAACAAGAGGGCCAAGGCAGCCAAGGCTATGGCCACCATCTTTTAGATCTTCTTTAACATTAGATCCAGGCCATACCACTTGATCTCGTGCTAGAAGGTTGGCATCAGACACCAGGCCAGGCTGGGCTTGAGCGCATGCCAGAAGATTGGTATCAGGTGTGCTGGGAGCGCTTCTGTGAACCCATGGCCAGGTCATCTGTCCTACTTCTCTGACCACATTTGCCACGACCTACTCTCCTGCCTTACTCTTATAATGCCAGCCCTTGGGAAGCTGAGGCAGGAGGATCACCATGAGGTCAAGGTCAGCTTCTGTTACACGGAGTTCAATCGCAACCTCAATTACATAGCCAGATCCTGACTCAAGGTACTAAAAGTGAGTTCATTACCCAAAGGAATTAGTCTCAAGCCTGAGTTTTTCCCTGGAGGCTGGAGTCCTCTTTGTCACTTCCCTGTGAGGACTGCAGCTATGAGTCCAAGAAGAAATATTTCAAGTTTCATGCAGATTCTAGACTAAGAGGGTGAGGTAGAAATGAAAGTCCCGAAAAGGATTCACAGTGGTTCTTCCTGAAATTCAGTCCAACAGGTTTATATTCCTCCTCCCTTTTTATGTAAGCCAGTTAGATTGGGCGCCTTTCTCCTTCCAACCAGCCACTGTGAAAGCTTCCTTTTATTAAAGCATTCTTTTTTTGGGGGGTGGGGGTTGGCTCAGGCTGCCTTAAGGACAGGTCTGATGCAGCATGTGGTGCTGGGGATCAAACCTTAGTCCTTTGCCTCTGATTGATTTTTCTCAAGAAGACACTTTAGACAACTGATCTGCCAGCCCCTCCGTTTTATTAAAAATAGATATTTCACAATTAAAATGTACCACCTGCCTCACTCTTTCTCCTTTTTTTTCTTTAAATGTGCAAGGGTGCAAGGTTGCACTATACAGCTCAGACTTGCAGCGATCCTCCTGTTTCCAGCCTCCCAGCGCTGGGATTACAAGGGTGTGCCACCATGCCCAGTCTCAGTGGCCAATTCAGTGCATGCTGGGGGTGGAGCCCATACTGCATGTGGGGCTGTACTTTCTCCTTCTTATCTTTCTCTACCCCCTTCTCCTTTGCAATATAGTACTGAGGATTAAACATAGGACCTTCGCACTAAGCTACATCCTCAGAGCCCTTTTCTATATTTTATTTTTGCTAAGCTGCCAAGGCTGGGCTCAAACCTGCACTCTTTTTGCCTCAGCCTCCCAGAGCACTAGGGTTACAGACCTGCACCGCCTCACCCAGCTCCCTCTGCGCACTTCTAAAGTCAACCTGGCTGCTGCTCCTGTCAGTTCCCTTACACAGTGTGAGGATCGTGGTGGCTCTTCACCACAAGCGGAGAGAAGCTCTGAAAGTTTTGGTTGCCAGGAGCAAGCCTTCACAGCTTCTTCCAGTAAATGCTTCTGTTGTTGGGAATCCTAGTGGGTTTTCCAGATCTGTGAAACAGCAAACAATACCTCCTACCCCATTGTGCTATAAGCAAAATCTTGAAGTAGCAGGGAATTGAGAAGTAGCAAGGCAGAAGATGCAGAAAGCAGTAGAACCACAAGGAATCTGGATGCTGACCCCAGTGACAAAGGAATCCACTCTTCTCTCTCAATCAGTCCTCCTGCCCAGACACCTGCCCCACCCTGATTCCAGGAGTGAAGCACATGGTCCACCCTAACACAATCAGAAACGTTTTTCCTATCAGGAGGGTTGGCTCAGTGCTGTGCTTATGACTGCCAAAGCCAGGGTGGCACTCATCAACGCTAGGCTGACAGGTGAGGGGAGGAAGGGAGGAGCTACGAGGACTATCCCTGGGCCAGGAAGGGGACCACCAAGGATGGCACCTGCTTGAGGAAGTGGACCTGAAACTGATGAGAAAGAAGCTGGGTCTTATTAACAATGCTGGATCCACTGCCTCAAGCTGCACTGACCTTCCTTTATTCATTGTACTTGTGAGGGGACATGGAATCATGGCCCCTTAGATTTGGTGACCTATTAATCGTGATACCAATGTACGAGTATATCACTTCAAAGGACCAGATTCTCTGTGATAAAAAAAAAATCTGATGACAAGGATCTGCTTCATTTAATACAAAGATGAGCCTTCTTTCCTTCCTTTGTCCTTTGTTTCCTCTTTTCTTCTGTTCTTTCCTCCCTCCCTTCCTTTCTCTCTGTCTCTGTCTCTGTCTCTGTCTCTCTCTGTCTGTCTCTCCTTCTCCTTCCCTGGGTTTGAACTGCACATACATTATGGGCTAAAAATCTAAAATAGCTAAAATTGAAGAAAGAAAGAAAGAAAGAAAGAAAGAAAGAAGCCCTTCCTGTCCTGCACATTGGAATAACAGGGGAGCAGGCACCACTGTGCAGGGTATTCTGATAACAACAGCAAGGAGACAAATTGTCATAACCACAGTATCTATCTTCATGCAATCACTTACTGACCGCTCTTGGGTCAGGGATTATGCTAGTAGATTGCTTACTTACTCATAATTCTAAAGCATGGATCTTGTTTTAATTTGCAGCAAAGAAGAAAAGCTTGGAATTCAGATGGTTTAAAGATCATTTGTAAGGTTAGAGGCCATGGAATTTGCAACCAGGTTTGTCTGATTCCATACCCCATGCTCTTTTGACTTCCCAAATGCAGGCCTTGGCTGAGATTCAGACACCCCTGCGTACACAGTAGAAGAAATGTCTTGGCCTCCACATTGGTTAGTTTGAGCCTTGAGGGACATCATCTAAGTTCCTGGCTTCTGTTAGCCCATCTCCTCAATACTGTTGGGTCACCATTCAAATATTGACCAATACCTTTCAGGGATTCTGATGGCTCTGTGCTTGGCACAAGGCCCTTGTACACAGCATACATATGATGCCTGTGCCCAAATTGCAAAGAGGCCTACAGTACCCCAAGGCTGCCTCAATCACGCCAAACCTACTCAACAGTCCCAGTGAGTTTCATTACAGATCTTCCCACCGCATAAGCCTGCAACAAATCCTGGCAATGGTAAATATTCTTATGATCCCCAGGCCTTACCCCCTGATTCACCTCCCGTTTATGTTCATCACAGTCATTTGTTCATCAAAAATACAGAAAGAATTCTTATCTAAAATTTGACAGTGGCCTATACTTCATATTCTGGCTTTAAAGAACATGTTCTTGGCACTTAAAACCCACAGTCATGGGGCCAAACTCTATCAATCCAATTCTGAAAACTGTCTGCTTCTATTTCATTTGTCATTGCTTTACTTTTACTGCATGATGATCAAATTTCTTGAACTGAATCCTTGGTTTTGATGTTTGGGATAAGCTCTCTGTCTTTTTTTTCCCCCCTGGCTCTGACACTTTATTAGGCTTAGGTTTTTTAAATGTTCCCTTGATCATAGAAACAGAAAATGGAATGGTTGTTGTTGGGACACAGGAAAAGAGAAGGAAGAGTTGTTTAAAGGACAACGTGAAGAAAACACTGTAGATCTGCTTCACAATAATGTGAATAAACTTAATCCAAAACATTGAAATGATGAATATGGTATATAATTTATTAGTATCTTTACTTCAGTTTTTTTTAAATGTAATTAAAAAAAAAAAAAAAAAAAACAACTTTGATACCGAGAGGAGAAAAGGGCCCTTCATCCAGCACTCCAGGCTTTGTTTTTTAAGAGATTCAAATTGAATTTGGTAACATCCAGCACAAATTAGAGCTGACTTTACAGGAAGCCCACACCATAAATATTCCAGCATAGAACGGTGATGCTGGCTGTGGCTACCATGCAGCGCTTGCACAACCTCTTCCCTTGGGCCACTTTCCTGTGTTAGTTAAGAAACTGTTTTGCCCTCTGGATCATTCAATGCCACCTTCTCAGAAAGCCTCACACTTCATTCAGTGTGCAGCGACACTCACTGGCTTACAATGACTAAGACTTGCCCTAGACCTAATAAATCAGAAATTCTCTGGGGCTGAGTCTAGCAATCTGCATGTTCAGCTAACTGTCTACATCATCCTCATACAGGCTGAGAATGGAACTTGATTTGAGAAATTTAGCTTTAGAAGGTATGCTGCCTCTTGGGAAAAGACCAAATATGGGATTTTTTTTCTGTGATGGCTCAAGCTCAGAGATTTGTACTTAGCAGGGATTTGCATACAGCTGAAAAAATACAGTAAAAAAAGTATAATTTGGTATTAATTATTGTAACTGTCCTATTAGCCTGTTTTCAAACTATTTCAGTGTTATTTTATTTTCTCACTAAAATGAATAAAAAATTTAAAGAAAGAAATCTACCAAAAAAAAAAAAAAAAAAAGAAAGACAGATTTTTATTGTGCATCCATAAGTAGGTAGCCAACCAGTCATGTTTTTGACACAACTGAATTAAGATGTGTTGCCTTGGGGTGGGCGCAATCTACGTTCTGCTATTTCCGTTGACTTCCATTCTGAGGGCTCTAAATGAATAATACCTTAGAATGCTGGAGCTGATTTTTCCTGAGGGCATCAGATGTTTTAAGAAAGAACCCTACAGAAAGTCTAACATTAATGTGAAATACTGTGACTTAAAAATCCTTGGACTGGGAAGTAGTATAAATGCCAGTTTCGAGAGTCAATGAAAATCAACACTCATTTTATTGTACTTGTACTCACAAGTTCAACTTGCTGGAAAGTGAATGGAAAAATAAATTTGTGTCTTTATTTCTAAAACAAATAAGCCAGGATTCTAAATTATATATTGTCACAAAAAAAGATCACTGTTCTCATGTCCTTGACAATAAATAATGACAGAAAAAAAATATATATATAATTTACTAGACTTATTATTCAAATGAATACAATTTGTAGAATTTTGTTTCTTTCAAATTAGTTATATATGAATATTTTATATTTGAGAAAACCATATAGTAAAGAACTATAACATGATGTTGGCTCCAAAAGTGTGGCTTTAGTGTTTAGCATTTTGAAATCCGAATGGTTAGTTGCCCTGATCTCATGCAGCTCTGTCTGAAGGCCATGTCCCTCAGCTTTTTCTTTAGCCTCTCAATGGAAATGAAGAACTCCTAGTCCCAACGTGATTTGCAGCTTGCTTGCTTTCTCTTTCTTTCTTTCTTTCTTTCTTTCTTTCTTTCTTTCTTTCTTTCTTTCTTTCTTTCTTTCTTTCTTTCTTTCTCTTTCTTTCCTCTCTCTCTCTCTCTCTCTCTCTCTCTCTCTCTCTCTCTCTCTTTCTTTCTTCACAGTACCAGGGATTTAATTCAGGCCCTTAAACTGGCCAGGCAAGCACTTATTCTACTGAGCTATCTCCCTGGCCCTTGACTTGCAACTTTAAATCTGTGTTCTCAATGTAGAACTGGAGAACCTTAATATTGTATTTTATGATATAATCTTTCCATGCAAGAAAAATGGTGAGTATGTTTATAACTTTATATACTTTGTAATTTAACTTTTTGCCTGAAGAAAAAGAACTGTTTATTTATCTAGTAAGCAAATCATTTGGAGTTACTGCATTTAAATTAAATTCAGAATTTTATTTTTAATAGAATCACGTTTATGACATCACAAGGCTATGCAATGATAATGCTAATTTTTACTTAGAAATCAATGAGATAATTGTCCATAATGTTCTGAAGGATATTTGCCCATCAGATAGGTAGCTGCATAGATGACAGAGAAATCTGTCTTCCACTAGGACTAGGAGTTTAAGTTTACATCAGTGCATTTCTTAATGCACTTAGCAGTAGTTGGATCTTCTGTGACACATAATTTGTTCATGATAGAAAACATAGTTTTTAGTCCAAAATTTGACTGTACAAAGTAAAGTTTATAATGACTTTATTTCTGTGTATTTGTAAAATAACATCATGCTTTAGGAATATAAATATTCAAATGAATAATCAAAAGTTGGATCAGACAATAATACCCCAATAGGGCCAGCCTGATAGCTCAGTGGACTAAAGCACCTGCTTAGGCAGAGCTCAGTGGCCAGGGTTCAATCCCCAGCTTGCTGTTCTGGTTCTACTCCTGTGGAGCACTGAGAGAGTGATTGAGACTGGGTGTGTTGACCCTTGCCTATAATCCCAGCACTTGGGAGTCTGAAAACAGGAGAATCACTATGAGTCCATTCTACATAGTGAGACCCTGTAGACCCTGTCCTAAATACATTAAATAATAATAATAATACCCCAATAGATTTGGCTTTAATTTTTCTAAGGCTTAGAACTGGAAGAACCTCAAAGATGGAGTGCGACAATATCTAGGTTACTGGGTTGCTCGGTTGTTACTGGGTTGTATCCTACTAGTAGGATACAAAATCCACATTAAGAAATCAATAGCTGTTTTGTTCATCAACAATGAACTAGCTGAGGAAGAAATTAAGAATATAATTCTATGCACAATTGCTTAAAAAAAGACACCAGAGGAATCAGTCTAACCAAGGCAAATGACCTCTACAATGACAAGTACAGATGACTGAAGAAAGAAATTGAAGATGACACTAGAACACAGAAAAAGATCCCTCATGTTCATTGACTGGAAGAATTAATATTGTTAAAATAGTCATATTACCAAAAATAATTCACAGATTAAATGAAATTCCCACCAAAGTTCCAACCATATTCTTCACAGAACTAGGAAAAAAAATTCTAAAACTCATGAGGAAGCTCAAAAATAAACCAAACCAAAACAAAAAAAGAAACTGCCAGAATAGACCAAGTAATCCTAAGCAAAAAAGAACAGGACTGGAGACATCATAATAGTCAATCTCAAACTGTACTACAAAGCCATACTACAATAGCCTGGCACTGGAATCAAAACAGACACACAAACAGTGAACTAGGATAGAAGAAGCAGAAGTAAATCACACGGCTATCTGATGCTTGACAAAGGAGCCAAATCATAACTGGAGAAAAGACAGCCTCTTTAAAACATAGTGCTAGAGAAACTATATACATATGTAGAAGATTGAAATTAGATCTGTATCTGTCACTCTGTACAAAAAGAATTCAGGGCCAGGGATTTAGCTCAATGGTACAGTGCCTTCCTGACAAGCGTGAGGTCCTGAGTTTGATTTTTAAAAATTAAAAAGAAATTCAGAAAGGTCCAAAAACAGGTGTAAGACCTGTTTGAGTTCCAGTGCCATTTGAAAATGCCAAAACAAAATAGGAGAAACAAAGCCACAGGCACAGGCACAGGCTGCCTGAGTAGGACTCTGATAGCTCAGGAAACAACACAAGAATCAGCAAATGGGACTACATCATACTAAAAAGTTTCTAAGCAGCAAAGGGAACAACCTTGCAAAGAGACAATCTAGAAAATGAGAGAAAGTCTTCTACCAGCTACTCTTCCAACAGAAAATTAGTATCCATAATATATAAAAAGACCAAAATCTTAACTTCAAACAAATCAAATTAGCCCCATCAGTAAATGGGCAAATGAATTGAACACACAGCTCAAAAGAGGTTCAGATAGTCAATAAATATATGGAAAAATGTCCAACATCTGTAGCCATTAAAGAAATGCAGATCAAAACTACATTGAGATTTCATTTTATCCCAATTAGAATGGCTATCATCAAAAAATTCAACAAACAATAAATGCTGGTGGGTGTGAGGATACAGGGAAGGAAATCCTTCCACACTGCTGGTGAGAATATAAGTTAGTGCACCACTGTGGAAATCAGTATGGAGGCTCCTCAAAAAACTGAAAGTAGGACCATCATTTGATCCAACTATATACTGCTTGCTACGTATACAAAGAAATTAAAGTTAATACTGTAAGGATATCAGCGTACCCACATTTATTGAAGCACCTTTTACAATAGCCTATATATAAAAGTCTAGGTGCCCATCAATGAATGAATGAATGAATGAATGAATGAATGAATGAAGAAAATGTAATACACTCACTGGAGCATTATTCAGCCATAAAGAATAAAAGTATGTAATTTTTGAAAAAATAGATGAAATGAGAAATTGTAATGTTCAGTGAAATAAATGAGATTCATACATATGAGTATGTCACATATTGCTTTAATGTGTGAAATCTAAAAAGAAGCCATGACAGTAGATGGAAAATTATTAGACAAAGGAAGGAAATAGAGAGAGCGGCAGAAGGAAAAGTAACTGGAATAGATATGATCAAATTATGTATGTCTGAATATATCACTCTGAATCTCAGTATTTTATAAAATTAATAAAATATATTCTAAATAAAATCAGAAAATAAAAGTGTTTAAAAGTAGAGTTGATTGATTCTGTAAATGTAGTGCAAATTGTTTATGTATTATGACTTAGAGTTTTTCATTGTTTAAAAATAGCATGTTCAATGTTATCACCTAGTTCTTATACATCACCAAAATTTGTTAAGATATTTAAGCAGAAGTCTTTAAGGCCGAGAAGAGATTATTATATGATTTCAATTGATAAATAAGGGAGCAGCTCAAAGAAATAATTATCCAGTGCTTTTTCATCAGTAGGAGGCCACAGTGATCTCCATCACCTTTTGAGACGCACCCAACAAATGTTCAAAATGTATTATTATGCTATGTTCAGTTTGGTCATTGTCAGGCAAATGCTTATTCTACTGAGCTACCTATTTCTCCAGCCTTAGTTTGGTCATTGTCAAAAGGTTATGTTTTCTAGAAACAAAACAATAAAGTCTTCTCATTAAGAAAAAAGAAGAGCTAACTTGATTGTCTCTTAGCAGGACATATTTCCTACTGGTTTGAAGAGAGACAGATTAAGTTGTTTTGTCTGCTCTGCCTTTGGATAACAGCCTCCCCTGTCTTCATGAATCTACCTGGTATTACATGTGAGGGTTTCATCTTTCTAGATTGGATACCCTTAATGTATTTGGTTGTTGCAGGCTCTCTCTATGTGGCTCAGACTCGTGGTGATCCTCCTGCTTTCAGCCTCCATAGCACTGGGATGATAGGCATGCACCACTACACCCAGACTCTGGCTGGCTCAGCCCGCCCTGGGGATGGGGCTGGTGCAGCATGTGATGCCAGGGATCAAACTGTGGTCTCTGAGCTTGCCTAAGCTTGTCTAAGCAGGCGCTTTAGTCTGCTGAGCTATCTTGCCACCCAAAGGTTGGCTACCCTTAGTGGAAGATGATTCTAAGGTATCCCCATGATCTCTCTCTTGCTACCAACATCCTTGATTATGCCCCTTGAGGACAGGAAGTACTTGTGGTTTGTCTTTAGCCCGTGTCATACAGCAAAAATCACAGGATATACATGATCACAGGTACTTGGTCGCCTTTCACAAGGCTGAAAACCATCATAGAAAATCCTTTCCTGAAGCCTGCTTGGCCAGACATGGATTGGCAGAATACACTGCTTCATGGTCTTAAAGGGCTGCAATCAAAGTACTGGCTGGGGTTTTGGCTGCAATGAAGGCTCAAATGTTGGATCTGCTGCCCAAGTTCTGGCTGTTGGCAGCATCCGGTCCCTTGCAATCTGTCAAATTAAGAGCTTCAGATTCTGACTGGCTGTTGGAGGAGGGTAGTCATGTGACCCCTGCAGCTCACAGCATGGCAGCCTGCTCCCTCAAAACCAGAAAAAGAAGAGGGAGGCTCTCGTGGTCATTCTAGATAAGTCAGAAAAGTCAGTTGCTTTAACTTGCTATGTGGAGTTAGATTTGCACTGCATCATTGGTGCTAGAATTCTAAATCTTATGGGTGTGCTCACCTTGCCACCAGCAATAGAAACTTGATTTAAGTTTCATCAATTGACTAATTAGGTAGGGCAGGAAGTTATGCAGTCTATTGATCCTATTTTGAATACAAACTAAAATATTGCCTTAAGCATGGAACCCTTGTTAACTATTAATCAGTAACTGAACTAGCAGATGTCTTTCTACTAGACTAAGGAGACTGCCAAACAATACTTTCAATCATTGAAGAGTAAATTATTTCACTCCCATATTCACTCTTATTTCCTTCCCTTCTACTTCCAAATATTGCCCAAGATAAAGTGACAGGGAGGTGCCAGCACTCTTGGAGGCCATGGTTGTCCCCTTTTCCCTTAGCTGTGTTCTATGCACTGTCCCCACAACAGTCTGTCTCCTTCTTGCGTAGTTCAGTTCCAGTGGTAGCCCGGCATCTTCCTGCAGCCGACAGTGATTAACTTCATAAACAATCTGTGGTTGAGGGCAAAGGCTTTTCTCCAAAGAACATGACACTGGCAGATACACTACAGTGAGGGCCCGTGTTTCAGAACTCATAGAAAAAAATCTTACCACAACAGCCATTAAAATTTCCTTCTGTGATTATGACATCAGACTTGCGCTTTGGCAAGCTCTAAGCATGCACTGTCAGAGAGTCGCAATATCTTCTTGCTGTTTTGTTGTTATATGGAAAGTAGTGTTGTTTTATTTTAGGTGCATGGCAAAGTGACAGAGCAGCAATAAAGACCAAAACTAAATAGCAACAGCAGTCTGGTTTAGATTTTCCCATTAAACATTACCAAGGCTGGGCTTCTCCTGGGAGATCTCATGAACCCTTGCATTGGTGCCAGGAGTTTTGTAATTGTGTAAGGTGACTTTAATATTATGTTTTACTGAGAATTTAGCTAAATAAGAATTAAACACAGGAGCTGGGTAGATGGCTCAGTAGAATAAGCACTTCCCTGGGAAGCACAAGGGCCTGAAAAAAAGTTAAATACAAAGCAATGAACACAAATCAATTTTAATTAAATTAGTGAGAAAGTTTCATTTCTATTCCTCTAAATCTTGGAGTTCTTTCAAACAGCTGTCAAGTTTTACATTTTATTTTAGAATATAAAGACTCCAAAGCCATAGTTTCTATATGCCTGAAAAACTTAAGAGACCACCTTTAACCTACTGAGTTGTCATTCCAACAGCTCCAATTTATTTTAACTAGTCTTGTGCAAAAGTTAAATCAAAGGAATGAATTGTTTATTTTATTTTATTTTTTTATGGCCAGCTCAGCCTGCCCTGGAGGGCGGGGCTGGCATGGTATGTGGTGCTGGGGGTCGAGCCGTGGTCCCTTCACTTGCCTAACTAGGCGCTTTAGACCCCTGAGCTATCTCACTGGCCCCAGGAATACATTGTTTAATACTCTGAAGCTTCTGCCCTTGGTGGACAAAGACAGGCTATTACTGAAACTACCTCCAGGCTCAAATACATACAGTTCATTCAGCTCATTTGAGAAATAATAGGTAGATTTTTAGTGTATTTTTTGGGAACTTTTGTTTACATTTCCTCTATACTACGTATATTTAACCTGTACTTAGGCGACTACAACAAAAGAAATGTATTTTCCTCCACTTTTACAGAACTTCAACAACTGAAGAACGTCACACATTGCTTTCTCTTCCTGATGAAGCCTTTGACTTTCTCCCTTAAGTCTTTTGAGAGAGTCTGCCATTAATTTTAGATTAAGAATATAGACTTTCTGTTCCCCTTAATGCTTTATTGAGATGCTCTACAGAGGTGAAGTGGTGCTTCTTGAGAAGTAAACCATTTGCCTATAAATAGAAGGCGTATTTCCAGAGAACAATGAAAGCCTAGGAAATGGACTGGGGTTTTCACAGTCACGTTCATTCTTTTCACACGGGCGGGCGGGCGGGCGCACGTTCCCTCCCCACGCTGTACCACCCGCTGCCAGCCCCCCCCCCCACCGCCGAAGTCAACTCACACATGCGGTTGCTGCAGCTGCTGCATCCCGACTGTGCGCTTCCTTCGTCCTCTCTGCTATTACAAGGAAGTTATTCAGTTATTCACCCTCCGCTTCCCCCTTACCTGGGATCCGAATACTCTTGGTTTCCCCTGAGCAGCCCTGCCTGAGCTCTTTATTTGAATCTATTGTTTCTCTCATAAGGACTGTTACAGCCAAGAATGGACAAGAAGTGACAGGGTTAAAAAAAAAAAAAAAAAAAATCAAATCACTAAACAAAAATAGGAGATGGGACATTTTGTTTCCATGAGAGATATAATTTCTTCACTATTTACTTTGTTTCTTTATTTCACAAAACTTCTAACTTTCAAATGTACATATTAGAAAAGTCTGCTGTGTTTCTCACAATTGCCCACAGCTTGTGAGCTCCTTTCTTTCCCAGATATCATGATCTGCTTTTTGTAAAAAAAAAAATAAAGTTCTTTTATTTATTTGTTTATTTGGTACAGGGTCGCACTATGCCCTCAGACTTGGAGTGATCTTCCTGTCTCAGCTTCCCCAGTGTTGGGATTACAAGTGTGCGTCACCAAGCCTGGTTCCACGATTGGCACAGTATGCAGTACCAGGGATTGAACGTGGGTCCTTGTGCTTGCCAGACAGGTGCTTAGACCACAGAGCTACCTGCCCAGCCCCCAGGATCTGTTCTTGCTCCCCTTTTTTTTGTCTTGTTTCACATAGCTTTTCCAGAGTAGTTGGGAAACTTGTGTGTTTTTGACATCAAATGCATAAGTTCTTCTAGTCTTCTCAGTAGGAGTTATTAGTGCAAAGAAGATTTAAAATTTTTCTTGATTCTTGTATTAAAGAAATCTTTGGTCCCAAATCCTTTATAGAAGATGCAATATTAATAAACACACACAGACTATTGACCGTATTTCTCATACATTACTGAGTATCCGAATCCTTGGGCATTGTCCACTGCCAGAGACCCTGCTGCAGGTATCACTAGCGCTGCTGGTCTTTGGACTGCCCTGAGTAGCCTCTCCTGTGGGAAGGCTTTCTAGCAGTCCCCTCCAGGCTTCTCAGCACATCACCCCAGTGTGAGGAGGAGCTTGTTGTCAGGCAATAAGTGTGGAATGATACAGATGGGGAGCGAAAAGAACTATAATAGGTGAGTAGTATATATCAAATAGAAATATACAAAGGATTTTAAGGGCTGGCCAAATAGCTCAGTGGATTAAAGCTCCTGCAAGCAGGCACAGGGGCCAGGGGTTTGATCCCTGGGCCTGCTGTGCTGCCCACCCCTGGGGCACGCTGAGACAGCAATTGAGACTGGGCTTGGTGGCACAGGCCTGTAATCTCAGCTCTTGGGAGGCTGTAAACAGGCAAATCACTACTAGCCTGATCTAGTAGTGAGACCCTGAATACTGCATAGACCCTTCCCTAAAAAACAAAACAACAACAAAAAAAGGACTTTAATGTAGTTTTATAATTCTGTCTTTAAAATTAATAAATTTTTACAATATGGCCTAATACATTCCATGCAATAATTAACAGAGTACAAACTAGTCCCACTTTGCATAATCAACCACACTTAACCATCTTGTTAGGCTATCTATATCTGAAAGAAGTTGAGATTTTTTTTCCTCCAAATAATACAGGCCGAGCAACACTTCTGTCTACTATAAATAAATGCTTATTTCTCTGTACCTCCAGACATATACCAGACAATATCTAAATTTTTACCTGTCAGTATACAGTAATTAAAACAGTAATTAATTTTTATTTCCACTTGTGTTGTCTATAACTGAGAGAAGTGGAACAACTCTGAGTAGCAAGACTACGAATAAGCTGTTAATTTGGGGAAGGTGGGTGGATAACAGTTTAGCCTTGCCTTTGAGCTTTCTTTTAAGCAAAAGTATCTATTTGCCTTCCTCAGCTGATATTCAGATGCTAGGTCCCTTAGTTGAATCTTGTTTCAAAAGTGCTGTACTGTTTTGTACATGGTCTCACCACACAGCTTGAACTCGTAGCAGTCCTCCTAGTTTCAGTCTCCCCAAACTGGGATTTCAGGCACGCACCACACACCCATGCTTGGTGGTCAGCTCAGCACGCCACGGGGCAGGGCCAGCATGGCATGTGGTGCCAGGGAACAAACCCCGGTCCCTGTCCTTGCCTAAGCGGGCACATAGTCTGCTGAGCTATCTCGCCGGCCCTTGTACCTCCTTTTGAATGGAAAGAAAGAATGGGGCCTTTTCACTGCACCCCACCTTCAGTGTCCACCTGGAAATTCATTTTTTATAAACCATTCCTATGGAAATTAAAGGGGGCCTATAGATGTTTTTCATACAGAAAATGATACCATTCCCAATCCAACTTCGTCAATGAATGAGTATAGGAAATAAAGAAAATGTCCAGTTTGGAGCATATACCAAAGCTAAATTATTTGGAGTCAAATTTTCTTTAGTTTGTTTACTGCTCTTCACTTGAAAGATGGTCACACACACACACACACACACACACTCCTAAGACTGCTTTTTGAAATCAAATACATTTCCTGTGTTCTTCTTTCCTCAGTACTCTTACAACCAGCCTATTTATAGCCCAGGAAAGGAAAAAGCTCCACTGGAGGCAGGAAAACTAAGTTCGGAAAGAATAGGAGGAAGTGTGCCTGCCATTTAGCCAAACAACCTTTAATTCATTGAGCTCAAAGCTTAGCAGCTTCACGGAGGTGGTTAGGCATGAACAGCTCTCAAATTTCAAGTTTTTTCTCTTCGCTTTTGAGCTGGATTTAGGCAGTGAGGTGATAACCACGGTTTAGAGAGAGAGTAGGAATCTTAGGAGCTTGGACACTGTGAAGAGAAACTTGCAAGAAGTTGGTGAGAATGAAAGAAAAAGAAAGCTCAATAGTGGGATGAACTTTGATTGTCTGCAATTAAGGTAAGTGTCCTTTATAACTCTCTTGTGGAGTGTTATAGAGCATTTTGTGAACCACAGACAGTATTTATATGGACAGTATTTATAATCTGAGGGAGGAGCTCATGCAATCATTGATAAGCTTTCCTTATACGGTATCTCTGAAGAAATGTAAAAATTAGCCTCAGTTTTGACAAGTTCTGTTTCTGACACTACATATATATTTAACAATAATTGTTTTCTTAACTTTCTTCAATTTTATCATCGTCAAGGGATTTCCTAGCGCAATTTCATGGATGATCATTTTTGAAAATTATTTTCTTGATATTTCTCCTTTGCGAAGTGCTGAGCCCTGATCTGTCTGTTCTTTCTTTCATCAATACCAGTTTAAAATATGTTGGACAAATGGGACTTCAAGCAAAACCAGATAATTACAGACAAGTCATTTTTAAGTAGATTTAAATTTTGCATAAAATTAAAAAAAGATAAAAGATAAAGATTTTTTTTTCAAATATAAAGATTCTTCTGACCACTCATTTTCAGACAAAGGGAATCTTTTGTCTGAAACAGTTTCCAGTTATAGGAACTGTTCATAGTAATTATTTATATTTAAATTATTATCTCAAAACATTCTCTTAGTGTATATTTCCTGAGTGCTTTAAAAAATGTCACTGGGTTTGGAAGCAGAGAGTTAAAAAGGAAATGGATTAAATCCAAGAACAGTTGATACTGTCTACAAAAACTTGGAAAGTTCCTAGGAACACTCCAAATTCTTGTCACATTCCTTGCCATTAAATGAGCACACTTGTTAAAATGTTGGCCTATGCCATATTTGCATCCACTGCTGATAATAATCTCCATTACCATCTCGGAATAGGATGAATAATGAAACCACAATGACTAACAAAGGAATACAGCTCTGTGGTTTGTGGAAAAGGAAATGTGTCGCCGTCCTTTTGGCTTAAGCCCTCTTTGAGACGCGTATGTTTGGAATCTGTAGCAGGAAGATAGCAGAGCTGAAAGGCAGAAGGGCTGAGCCATCCAGCAGGAGCGTGGACACCAACGCTAGGTCCAGTCCCACGGCAGCGCCACTGGCCCTTTTGTTTCCTCAGACGATTTGAGACTTACTCTTTCTCTGATTAAAATTCAGAATTAGTTCCATGGCAATTGTAGGAGGATATCGTTTTTTCTTTTACTAGAAAGCATGGTAAGAAAGTAGAAGAAAAAAAAAAACCTACACAAATCTGGGTAAAAATGATCTGAAGAAATGAACTCTGAGTCCCTAGCTCCACGACATTCCAGCTCTTCAGAGTCAGGTCTGAATCCATTTTATGATATAAAAAAGTGAAATCTGAGGTGAGTTCATTAAGTGCTGCTCCATTCGATGACAGAAACCTGGGGACAGTCATCCTGGTTTCCGTTCATGGTGAACTCATCGCCTTACAGGTTCCAAACTTTTATATTTGACACATTCATAGGTTCACCTTATGAGAATAAAAATGTTTTACTGTGATTTAAAGTTTAAGCAGTAGGTAAAATTTTAGCTACATCTTTGAGAACATATTTTTTTCACTTTTGAAAGTCTTACTGCTGGTCACTAATCTATAGGAATGCTTATTAATGCATTTATGAAGTGCCAGTTATTTAAAATACATTTACAAAGTATTCTTTAATAGTTTCACACTTTACTTGATGTGTGGTATTCAGCTCCTAAAGGTATTTTAAGTTAGCTAGTTAATATTTGCCGATATTTTTTGCTTTTTTCTATTAAATAGAAATTTATCTTATCTCTGGTATAATTCCAGTTGTCACTGTGTATATACACAGAGTACATACAATAGCTACCTCACATTTATATGTAAGTGAAATAAGGTGGCTGAAGATATCTTGTGAAACAGCAGCAATTTAGATGTCACAATGTGTGGTCTGTGTCCCATGGGCTCTGTGACAGAGGGCACGTGAGGGAGGAATCACGCCGAGCTCAGAGAGCCACACCTATCTGCCACGTGACGCTGGGTGTGGTGGGGAATGCTGCATATCGACTTTTGCATGTCTGCCATCACCCTTAATTTCCAATTAATGGAATCAGGACATTCCCATTGTCTCCCTTCACACCAACTCCCAGCCCCAGAGTGTTCCTACTTATGATGCAATCTCTACTGTTAATAAGCTTCACATTTGGTGGTGCATGCCTGTAATCCCAGCACTTGGGAGGCTGAGGCAGGAGGATTGTTGTGAGTTCAAGACCAGCCTGAGCTACAAAGTGAGCTTAAGGCCATCCTGAACTGCATAGTGAGACCCTGTCTCAAAAAGACATAAAAAAAAAAAAAAAGCTTAACATTAATTCGCAGACAGGGACTATGGTGGACATGGGCATCCTATGTGTGAAGCCAAGGTACCGATATAGGGAAAGACTACAAGATAAGCAGCAGTTGATCCACACAGACTTCATGGAAGTCTGAGGCTGAGCTGGTCATTGGAGTGTGAGGTATGTGGTAGATGCAGAGAGAGGTGAAGCCATCCAAGATAAGGATGACGCTGTGAGCAGGGACAGAGACAGGGGCAGGCACAGTGTGCCAGAGGAATGGGGCTGCCAGAGGAGGTACAGGATGCCCGTGAAATGTGAACTTCAGATAATGGATTCGTGATAGTCTAAGTCTCCCCAGTGCATGGGCATGTGAGGCCTGTTGCATAGGGTTACTTGCACATAAATATTATTCGTTGCTTCCATGGAATTCATATTGAGCTGGGTGCCTTGCATTTTAATTTCCTACATCTGGAGACCCCGAGAGGGACCTGAGCCAATCAGCTTGACAAAAGCAGAGGAAAGAGCAGGTGGAATAAGCAGAAATATCTGGAAGAGGACAGGGCCAGCCTGATGCCAGACAAAGGAATTTAGACTCTTAATTGAAAGATACCGTGGAGCCACTGGGAAGTTTCGAGAAGGGAAATGACACAGATAAAGTCTGGTCATTTGATATAGATTTGCAGGAGTAAGGAGAACAGGTCACTGAGGTCTGAGCTCTTCCGAGAACAGAGAGGAAGAAACCAGGGATTCAGGAGGGAACGGGTTGCCCTGCTGCGAACACCAACTGGGTGCAGCTCTGGGAAGAGAAGACCTTTTAAAGAGGGAGGCGCGTTTCATGGAGCATTGAAGGAAAAGGCCAAAGAGACAGCAGAAGAGCAGGGGGTTAATGAGGAGGATTTTGGTCACAGAGGTATTTAATTTGGGGGAATAATGGAAGGGTAAGGTAGAAACAGAAGGCTAGCAGCTGGAAGTGGGAAATACTGCAGTTTAGGCGGAGGAAGGAGAGGGAATTACCACACCCTTTATTGAGCATTTGTTCTGTCTCCGTGGTCTTAGGTTCTATCGCTAGCCACAGTTTATAGATGGGGAGTTGAAGTGCAGATGACGGAATTCTCCACGGTTCGTGCACCTGTAGGCACGAGACCCAGTAGGAGTGCAAGCTGGGTTTGCACGCAGCCAGAGCCAGTGCCCTTGCCAATCGTCATGCAGAACGTTCAGAATTTTGCTCTCGATTCATTTTTTCCATCTGCGAAAACCCACTTGTTTATGCTATACCCCAATTTTTAACTAGATTCTTTGCCTTTTATTGTTCCTTACTTTCGTAGTCTTCATGGGCTTTTGCACCTTTCCGTTAATTTCTTTGAGGAAACAGAAGTAGCTTATACACCGAGGTTTTGTGTTTTATTATTTATTTGTTACTTTAATTGTTTTCCTCTCTCTACCTCAGTTTTTATCTGCTAAAGAATGAAACTCAGAAGGGTGTTAACCTCCCCTCCCTGTCCCAGGCTGCCCTCTGCTGGCAGCACCGGCTAACAAAATTCAGCTCGGCCTGGAGACAGCGCCGGCAGACACTAGTTGTAAGCCAGCTGCTTACAACTAAAAAACATTAGGGCCCCTGAATTTAAAGACCCAGTTCAGAAATGGGCATCTGAGATGAACACACACTTCTCCGAGGACGAAATTAAAGAAGCGAATAAATATATGAAAAAATGCTCCACATCACTAGCCATCGGTGAAATGCCAATTAAGACAACACTGAGATACCATCTCACCCCAGAAAGAAACAATTCATCATAAACAATTCAACTAACAACAAATGATGGAGAGGCCGTGGGGTAAAAGGAACCCTCTGCTGGTGGGAATGTAGATCGGTGTGGTGACTCCTTAAAAAACTAGAACTGGAAGCCAGCTGCTTAGGTCACCTTATGGTGACCATGAGTCCCAGAGACGCTGCAGAGATACCCGCTACTTCGCAGATGGTTTGGAGATGCTTATCCTAGCGGGTTCTGTAAAAGGACATCATGAGATTACACGCACCTTTGCAGCAGGCTGGTCTGAGGGACATTTTAGAGTCTACTTTTAGGTTTAGTTTTAACTTTTAATTACTAAAAGTACTTTATCTTTTTAGCCCTTTACAAAGGATGTAACAGCTGAGGGTGTAGTTCAGTGGTGGAGCGTCTGTCCAGTGTGTGCAAGGCCCCAGGTTTGACCTCTACTATCACTAAAGGAACAACATGTATAAACATCAGATTGTTGTTCTTTCAATGCACTTACATGCTTTGTTGTTCAGATGATTTTTTTACCTTTTATTCTATGTATGTGCTTTAAAATTCACAATATATTTTCTAACTAAAAAAGGAAAAGTTTATGGTTTAGACATCTACCTTAAAGAATCATATATTCAGAAAAAGAATATGCTAAAGAACCTTATTTGCAACAGATACACTTTGTAACTGGCCTGAATATACAAAACCAGATGAACTGCTAAATAATATTCCACAGTGTGGAATTTGATATAGTTATAAAATTACACTAAAACATTTAGACATATTGGGGACAATTTGTAGTTGATGTCAAGTGAGAAAGTGAGGACTACAAAATTGTTTCCATAACATTATCCCATTTGCTGGAAAATATATATGCATATGAGAAAGAGTTAAGAGTTAAACTTCACTGGAACATTAACAGTAGGTCAGTGGGATAATGGAGACTTTTATTTTCCACTTTGTGGAAAAATATTCAGGGTAAATAATCATATGCTACTTTGTAATCCTGAACCAAAACAGTAGGGCTCTAAAAAGCAGAGAGCCCTGCCTCTGTTCTCATTTCTTGCTGCCATGGCTCACAATGTTTGTGCTAACAGAGTGCCCTTCACAGCCCTTTTGCCCGATAAAGAGCAATATCCTGTTTGTGACAGCATAATTTATTGTAATGGAAAAGATTATGATGCACTAAGCTTGTTCTGTGACTTCACTGCATTCACTCGCAACAGGAAACAAGGACACACACACACACTTTTTCCGTAATTGTTTTAGTAATAATTGACAATTGGAGGAAATGAATGATAGAAAACAATTATAGGCAGACAAGATGGTCAGCAAATCAGACTGGGAAGCGCCATGGAGCCAGTCCCAGCTTTGTTCATATGAAGATTGCACAACAGCACAAAGATATTATTGTTTTGTTCCCAATCTACTCCTGAAATCACTATTGTTTTTACCAGGAGTTCCACAATCTTTTTCTTTCTTTTCATTTATTTTTTTGCTGGCAGCAATGACTGCCAATGTTTTTAATCCAGTAATCTGGTAATCCAACATCAGGGATTTGGAGTTGAATTTTTTATGCTGATTACTATCCAAGATCACTGTGAACTTCTCCTTGTGCAGGGTGCTCAGCAATATTGCTGTCCTTTTCTTGCCTCAGACTTGCTGTCTGTTGTCTAAGCATTGATTTTGAGAGCCTTATTTTCCTTTAAATTTTAAACAAATTTTTTGTACTCTTTTCATATTTAGCAGCATTAGAGAAGAGAAAAAACAACAAAAACTCAAAATAAATAAGGTTGTTTCCCTATCCAGTTTCCTTGCTCTGTAATGGGCATAATTAATAATTTTTAGATGAAAATAAATAATAGAGTAGCAATTAAGACAGAGTGAAGATAGGTATTATACTATAGTACCTTTTATCTTTTTATTTATTTGTTTTTTTATTTTATTTTATTTTATTTTTGTATTTTAGGGAAGGGTCTACAGGGTGTTCAGGATCTCGCTACTAGATTGGACTCATAGTGATCCTCCTGTTTATAATCCCAAGAACTGGGATTATAGCCTAAACCACCCATTCTCAATCATATCTCAGCATGGCCCTGGGGCAAGGCCAGCATGGTAGGCCTGGGGATCGAACTCCTGGCCCCAGATGCCTTAATTGGCTGTACTATTTGGCAAGCCTCCTTTTATCTTTCTTAATATCACATCCATTTGTCTTGATTGTACAACTATCTGTCTCTTCTATGGTTTGTGTGCACACTTGTTACATGCTTTGAAAATTCCACGGGTGAGAGAATTAAATATGGATGGGTAATTATAATCTTTATTTCAAGTTAAGTCTGCTTTGGGCTAACCTAATTTGGAATAAAATTCTGCAGCAGTTCTGACTTTTAATCTTATAGACTACATACCGGTCATATGCTACATTGAGGACTTTCTAGACTAATGCTGTCCAATAGAAATATAAAGTGAACCACAAATATGGACCATGTGGCTGATTTGATATTGTCCAATGACCTCATTAAAAATGAAAAGAAATAAGTAAGATGAGTTTTAATAATATCATTTATTTATCCAAATATATCTGGAGCATCCATTTCAACTTTTCCTAAGACACATTTTGCAACCCCTTTTTAGGACTAAGTGCTCGATATCTAGTGTATAGTCCATGCATCTGGCATATTTCAGTTTGGATTAACCTCAGTTTTCGTGCTCGGTGGCTTTGGGTGCCTCCTGGTTGCTATAATGATCTTTAAAAATGTAAGCAGAAGAAGAGCTCCGGTTACATACATAATATTTGAGATACTGCAGTCTGTAGGAATCACAGTCTCCACTCTGAACATGAATCTGGCAACCTTGTAGGCATCAATGAAAATGGAATAGTTAAAGAGGAAGCACAAAGTCGGCACGTTGTAAAATGTGGCCATGAGGTAAGCCGGCTCTTCATTTAGGCCGGGTACTGATGAATGCTTCCATTGAAAGTAAGAGTAATAGAGATTTAGAAAATCTTTCAATTTTTGTGGGCCAGTGTGGGGGACCACCTGAGCAGCTTTCCTTGAAAGAAAAGCGACTGTCTCCATTGTGACTGAGTCTGATCCTATTTCCTCATATTGTTATGTAGAGAGCTGGGTAGGACTTCTGTTTATCTAAGCAATGTGTATTGGTCTAGCTGAGGTGCTGGTGATAGTCTTTGAAGGTGGCATGCGTGTTTCCCTGGTAAGCCTGCTGCTCCTTAACGTGAGCCGGGTGGAGACAAGATGGTAGAGCTAATGCTCCGCGCTGCCAGCTGGGATGAGCCTCAAGATAGAGGCTATGACTTCCTGGGGCTTGAAAGACTGCATCCAAGCTGAAGCCCTAGACTTCCCAAAACGTTAAATACTATGCAGATTACTCTCTCTGCATATCCTCTGCATATGGCAGAGGTAAATATAGGCCCCCCCACCTAGCTCAGCTCACAGTAGTCACCTACTTCCCACAATTCTCAATCCTCAAGCCACTCTCCCACTGAATAAAAACCAGGTGAGGCCCTGGGTTGCTCTCTTGGTTCCAGAAAGCCATGCCATGGCAGGACTTAGAGCCCCTCGACTCCCTGATGATTAAAAATATAATTTAGTGTCCTCATTTTTGCCGTGGGTTTCATGGAAAGTGGTAGATTAGAATCAACTTGATGGGATTCCATTAGCGTAACTTTAGGATTACAAATATTGGTTTCTTGGACTGAGACGAGGACCAGGAAGTGTCTCCTACAGGCCAGCCAGATAGCTCAGCAGACCAAAGTGCCTGCTAAGGCAGGTGCAGGTATTGGGGTTTGATCCCTGGTGTGCTATGCCAGTCCTACCCCTGGGACTGAGACGTGGTGGCATGCCCCCGTAATCCCAGCTCTTGGGAGGCTAAAAACAGGAGGATCACTATAAGTCCCATCTACACAGTAAAACACTATAGACCCTGAACTAAATATGTTTAAAAAAATCTAAAAACTTTCAATTTTTGAAATCTTGATTATGTTTCTAAAACATTTTATCACCATTTGTTCAGATGACTTTAGACCTAGGAATAGATTCTGTTCCACAGCTGACGACTAACTTCCAGAAAGCATTACAGATTTTGTGCTCTCACTACTGCATAAAGCAGTGCAAAGAAAAAAATCTCTAGT